>JAQZBX010093602.1:0-12132 GCA_029593785.1 Cabassous unicinctus | reverse complement strand
AAAAAAAAAAAGAAGCAACCAGAGGAGGACTTCAAGTGGGGAATGTGCTTTTGTCCCCAAGCATGTGCCCTGTGTGGGCCAGGGTCCACTCAGAAGCACCTGAGTCTCACGGAAGCTTATGCATGCTTCATGGTCCTGAAGACTCCCAATCACATGGAGGGCACTGCTGCATCCTGCCTGGGATGAGGGTGGTCTCATCAATTGGGTTCCCCAATGAAACAGCGAGAGGCTCCAAGGACAACAGGATAGAGTGACAAGCGTGGTGTCCATGTTCAGATCCTGGTATGGCCTCGTGCTCGCAGTGTGCTCTCATTTCCTGCACCTCATCCTTTTCTGGAAGATGTAGTCAGAGTGCCTTAACTCAGGGTGTGGTGAGAACTAAATGAGTTCATTTAAATAAAAGGTGCTCAGAAGGGTGCCTGGTTCTCAGTAAGTGCGCTATTATTTGCTATTATGATTATTAAAAAAAGGAAGACAATCCCATAGAACATCTTTTGCAACTTAAATAGAGTTGGTAGGTTCTTGGAACACAAGATAAATCAAGATAATGTGAGCTCCAAAGGCAGGCTAAATAAATCAATTGTAATTTTCCTCTCGATTCCATTTCATTGACATTAGCAGTAATTTCTCCAGAAAAATGTTGTGAAATGTTGAATAACTTAGGACTCACGACTGCTTTTAGAGGTTTCACTCCATTGCACAATAAAACTTAGTTTAGGCTCATAGTAGTTGCTTAATAAATATTTGACGAAATGATGTGGAATTTCATTAGCTATGGGAGAATTCAGTTCAAACTTACCTAAAAAGTCCCTGAGTAAAGGAAACATTCTGAAATGGACTGTGCTGATGACAACACATCTTTGTGGTGAAACTGAGAGCCACTGAGTGCACACTTTGGATGAATTGTACAAGGCAGGGGACCATATAACACAGTGAACCCCGTGGTGAATGATGGGCAGTGGTTAACAGTACAAATCTGAGAATGTTCTCTCATGAACTATAACAAATATACAATACTAATACATTATTTTAATAATAGGATGGTTTGTGGGAAAACTACACCAAGTATAAGCTATGGGACTATAGCTAGTATTAATATTATGATGATGTTCTTTCATCAATTGTAATTAATATGTCACAGCAATGTAAGGTGTTGATGGTGGGACAATGTAAGGGAATCCTGTATGGTATGCGGGATTGTTATGTTAACTCACAACTTCTCAAATAAATTTTTTTAAAAAGTCCCTGAGAAATGCACTATTCATGGTGGGTTTAATCTCATTGTATACATAGTGATTTGATAGAGAGACCCTAGGTACAGGCTTCCAAGTTTCCATCTTTTAAGCCATTGAAAGAAAGAAAATCCAGGCTCTTCAGTTTAGCTTCAGCATTATAAGTGAACAACCTAGAAGTTTTCTGCAGTGGAAGCGGGGTGGCCCTATTGGAATCCCAGAGAACAGTCATGATCTGTTTCGTCTGTGCCACTCTAGAACTTAGTTTTATCACAAAGTTGATAGATCTTTGGATGCAAAATTGATGGTTGAGGACCAAAGAAAAGGCCTTTCATTCAAAAGCCTCCAACATCTGGTTTGTCTTTTTTTGCTCCAACTGCTCCAGTTGGTTTCATCACCTCTTCTAGTCACTCTGACCTAATTGCTTCTCTGTGTCTTGGTTTCTGCACCCACATTTTGGCCAGGATTTAGTTTAATGAATTAATTATATACTTGTGAATTTGATAATAAAAGTTCATTTATCCAACTATTATTTAGCAGCATTAGCTATACTGTGCAGCAAAATCTCTTCATACTCTCTTTCATTAATTTACATTTACAGTAATGTGAACGTTACATACAGGAGAAAACAGGAAGAGACCTGACCTCATGTGCTTCTATGACCAGTTATACTGAGCCTATGGAGAAGGTTCTCCCTATATTATATGTTTGAATTATTGGGAAGGTTTTTTTTTTGTTTTTTTTTTTAGGAGATAATGGGGATTGACCCTGGGATCTCATACATGGAAAGCAGGCATTCAACCACTGAGCTATATACACTTCCCTACTGGGAAGTTTTGTTCACTCCTCTTGCTCCAAATATAACACTTCCTTGTAATAAGACCTTGCTGTGCTAGATTGTTTAATCTATGCTAGACAAATATAACTAGTGACTTTTCATCAACTCCAATGTGCTGTTACTTTTATAGAACATCTAGGTAACATGCACATATCCAAGTTTTTATTACTATCATAATGGAGACTTAAATTACCACAAAAATTTGCCTCCTTTTACTCTAATCCCAGCCCAGTTTTATGGTACAAGCCATCTTCTGTAAACAAATTGTGACGTTCTGAAAAAATGCTGGGTGGAATATAGGATTTTACATTTTTATTATAATAAAATGAATTTCTTCCAGATGCAAGTCTTAGGTAAGTTTTATTAGAATATGTTTGTAAAATCAATTTTTTGCTTCATTCTAGTCTGCTTGCTAAGATTATTTCAAGTGTCAAAATCTAAATGAAATGCAGTCATATGCCCAGCTCATTAGATACTAAATATGTGTATTACAATCTTGTTTATAAAAATATGACAAAATTATGTACTAAATAATAAAATAGATAATATAGACTTAAAATATGCATACAGTAATAACATGACATTGCTATTATATAATTTTTAGCTTGTTTTATTTTGAAAATAGATGATATTCAATAAAACAAAAGGTTTTTACTGTTTGACTTTGTAGAGTCATAGCCTTTTAGTCTGGTAGATTCTTTTAAGCAACTTTATCAAGTTTTAATTCACTTAAAGTGTGCAGTTCAGTATTTTTTTAGTATACTTACAGATAAATACAATGATCACCACAGTCAATTTTAGAGCATTTTTATCATGTTAAAAATAAGCCCCAAACCCTTTAGCTATCATCCCATACTGACTCTTATTCCTCCCAACCATAAGCAACAACTAATCTTTCTGTATCTATAGGTTTCCCTGCTCTGAACATTTCATATGAATGAAATCATATATGTTGTCTTTTGTGTCTGTCTTCTTTCATTTAGCATAATGTTTTCAAGGTTCACCCATGTTATTGCATGTACAAATTTCTCATTCTTTTCTTTCTTTCTTTTCTTAACTTAACAACTTTATTTCAAATTCACAAAAATGAAAGAACAGAAAAAAGCAGCTCAACAAGCTATGGAAACTTTACTCCTAAAAAGTTCTTTTTCAGGCACTTTTATCTCATCTAATTCCAACTGCTAACTCAGTTGTTTCTCTAGTGTTCAGAGAGATACACAGATGAACACAAACTAGTTAAATTACATAGTCAAGTTCTCCTTAAGGAAAAAAAATGAAGAAGAGAAAAAGATATGCTTAATCTTATTCCTATCTCACAAAACCAAATCCTATATATTTTTTTACCTTTAGAATTAATGTTACCAACTTTGCTGTTGCTACAAAAACATTACAATGTGATTGTTAACTATAGTCCATAAATTACATTAATTATATTTTCCCATGTATCGTCAATTTCTTAACACTCTGTAGTAGAACATTCCTGTATGTATATTATTAACCCCAATGCTCAACTACTTCCAAAATCATAGTTATACATTCCCAATATTATCCTCCAGCTGTCCTCCAACTAATGTTAATCTTCCTAGACTACTCATTTCAGCCACAATCACGTCCATAAATCAACAGTGCTTGTTACATTCATTGAAATGTGTTACCATCAAGTCTAACCATTATCACATATTTACATTTGACCTTATTAAACATTCTACATACATCCAGCCTCTTCTCCCCCTTCTCATCTCACATTCCATCTCCCACCAACATACACTTCATAGTCCAACTCCATAAATCTACTCTTTATATTTAGCTCATATCAGTGAGACCATACAATGTTCGTCCTTTTGTGTCTGCTTATTTCACTCAACATAATATCCTCAAGGTTCCTCCATGTTGTCATGTGCTTCCCCAACTGATTTCTTCTTATAGCTGAATAATATTTCACTGTATGAATATACCACATCTAATTAGTCCACTCATTGTTTGATGGACACTTAGGTTGTTTTCATCTTTTAGCAATTATGAATAATGCCACTATGAACATCAATGTGCAAATATCTGCATCCTTGCTTTCAGTTCTTCTGAATACATTCCTACTAGTGGGATTCCTGGATCATATGGCAGTTCTATATTTAGTTTCCTGAGGAATCCTCAGATCATCTTCCACAGAGGATACACCATTTTACAGCCCCACCAACAGTGATGGAGTGTTCCTATTTCTTCACATACTCTCCAGCACTTGAAGTTTTCTGTTCTTTTAATAATGACCATTCTATATGGTGTGAGATGACATCTTGTTGTAGTTTTGATATGCATTTCCCTAATAGCTAGTGATGTTGAACATCTTTTCATGTCTTTTGGCCATTTGTATTTCTACTTCCGAAAAATGTCTGTTCAATTCTTTTTCCCATTTTTAATGGGGTTGCTTGTCATTATGTTGTTTAGCTGTGTGATGTCTTTATATAGCATGGATTTCAATCCCTTATCAGATATATGGTTTCTGAAGATTTTTTCCCATTGAGTAGCCTGCCTTTTTATTTTCTTGACAAAGTCTTTTGAAGAACAAAAATATTTAATTTTGAAAGAGCCATTTGTCTATTTTTTCTTTTGTTGCTTGTGCTTTGGGTATAAGGGCCAAGAAACCACCACCAAGCACAAGATCTTGAAGATGTTTCCCTACATTTTCTTCCAAGAGTTTTATGGTTCTAGTTTTTATAATTAGATCCTTGATCTATTTTGAATTAAGTTTTATATAAGGTATGAGGTAGGGGTCCTCTTTCTTTCTTTTAGATATGGATACCCAGTTTTCCCAGGGCCATTTGTTGAATATCCTACTCTAACTCACCTGAGCAGGTTTCACAGCCTTGTCAAAAATCACTTTACCAAAGATCTGAGGATCTATTTCCGACTCTCTATTTGATTCCATTGATCAATTTGTCTATCTTTATGCCAGTGCCATACAGTTTTTATCACTCTAGCTAGATAGTATGCTTTAAAGTCTGGAAGTAAGAATCCTCCAACTTTGTTCTTCTTTTATAAGATATTTCTGGTTATTCGAGGGCACTTACCCTTCTAGATAAATTTGATAATTGGCTTTTCCAGTTCTACAAAGAAAGATATTGGAATTTTTATTGGGATTACATTAAATCTGTAAATCAGTTTGGGTAGAATTGACATCTTAATGATATTTAGTCTTCCAATCCATGAACAAGGAATAATCAATATCGTTGGTTTCAGCAATGTTTTATAGTTTTCTGAATACAGGTTCTTTATGTCCTTGGTTAAATTTATTCCTAAATATTTGTTTCTTTTAATTGCTATTGTAAATGGAATTTTTTCTTGACTTCCTCCTCAGATTGCTCATTAGTCATGTATAGAAATGCTGTTGATTTTTGTGTATTGATCTTGTATCCCTCCACATTGCTGAACTTGTCTATAAGTTCTAATAGCTTTGTCATGGATTTTCACAATTTTTAAAGATTAGGATTATATCATCAGTGAAGTTTTATCTTATTTGGGTAAATTTTATTTCTTTTCCTTGCCTAACTGCTCTAGCTAGAACTTCTAGCACAATATTAAATAACAGTGGGGAGAATGGGCATCCTTGTCCTGTTCCCTATCTCAGCAGGGAAGCTTTCAGTCTTTCACCATTCAGCACAATGTTAGCTGTGGGTTTTTCACATATACACTTTATCATATTGAGAAAATTTCCTTCTATTCCTATCTTTAGGAGTGTTTTTATCAATAAAGGATGTTGTATTTTGTCAGATGCCTTTTCTGCATCAATTGAAATGATCATATGATTTTTCCTCTTCAATTTATTAATGTGGTATATTACACTGATTTATTTTTCTTATTTTGAACCACTCTTGCATACCTGGTATAAAGCCCACTTGATCATGACATATAATTTTTTTATGTGTTTTTGGATTCAGCTAGCAAGTATTTTGTTGAGGATTTTTGCATCCATATTCATTAAAGAAATTGGTCTGTAATTTTCTTTTTTTTGTAATGTATTTATTTGACTTTGGTAGTAGGGTGATGTTAGCTTCATAGAATGAATTTGGTAGCATTCCTTCCTGTTCAAGTTTTTGGAAGGGTTTGGATAAGAGTGGTATAAGATCTTCTTTAAATGATTGGTAAAGTTCACCTGTGAAGCCATCTGGTCATGGACTTTTCATTTGGGGGAGATTTTTAATGACTGTTTCAATCTCCTTCCTTGTGATTGGTTTGTTGAGGTCTTCTATTTCTTCTACGGTCAGTGTGGTTTGTTCATGTGTTTCCAGAAATTTGTCCATTTCATGAATGTTGTCTAATTTGTTGGCATATAGTTGTTCATAGTATCCTCTTATGATCTCTTTTTTTTCTGCTGGGTCAGTGGTAGTGTCACCTTTTCATTTCTGATTTTATCTATTTGCATCTTCTCTCTTTTTTCCTTTGTTAATCTATTTAAGGGTTTCTCAATTTTGTTGATCTTCTCAAAGAACCAGCTTTTAGCTCTGTTGATTTTCTCTATTGTTTTTTTCTCCATTTCATTTATTTCTGTTCTAATATTTATTATTTCTTTCTTTCTGCTTGCTTTGTGATTGGTTTTCTGTTATTTTTCCAATTCCTCCAGGTGTGCAGTTAGGTCTTTGATTTTAGCTCTTTCTTCTCTTTTAATATAAGCTTTGAGGGCTATAACTTTCCCTCTCAGCACTGCCTTTGCTGTATCTCATAAGTTTTGGCATGTTGTATTCTCATTTACATTTGTCTTGAGGTATTTACTGATTTCTCTTGTAATTTCTTCTTTAACTCAGTGATTAAGTGTGCATATTTGTGGATTTTTCTGCCTGATATTAATTTCTAACTTAATTCCATTATGAACAGAGAAAATTTTTCTTTTTTTAATAATTTCAATGTTTTTAAATTTATTGAGATCTGACTTATTTCCCAACATATGGTCTATCTTCGAGAAAGATCCATGAACACTTGAGAAGAATCTATATCCTGTTGTTTTGGGGATAATGCTCTATAAATGTCTGTTAGGTCTAGCTCATTTATCAAATTATTCAAGTTCTCAGTTTCCTTATTTATCCTCTGCCCAGATGTTCTATCTAATGCTGAGAGTAGAGTGCTGAATTATCCAACTATTATTGTAGAAATGTTTATTTCTCCATTCAGTTTTGCCAGTGTATGTTTCATGTATTTTTGGACACTTGTGTTAGGTGCATGAATATTTATTATTGTTATTTATTCTAGAGGAATTGTCCCTTTTATTAATATATAGTAACCTAGACTGGCAGTCTGGGCCTGATGGAGATGAGCAGCTGTGCCTGGCTAATTCCTGCTGCTTATCTAAGAGTCCTGGTGTCCCAATGCCCCCAAAGAACTTGTACTCATGCACCAAGTTGCAGGTGCACTTCCAGAGCCCAAAGAGACAAGGAGGAGAGGAGGGAGTCCACCCCGCTTTCTAAAACTGTGAGGACGGGAACATAGACAATAACAAAGAAATAGAATAAGAGGAACAAAATGTCAAAGTGCAAAATTACCATACATACAAAAAAAACCCAACAAAATAAATCCCTAGATTAAAAGAGAAGATAATCAACTGAACAAACCCATCAAGATAAACCGATGCCTAAACACCAACAAAAAATTACAACCCATATTAAGAAACAGGAAGACATGGCCTAGTCCAACGAACCAACTAAAAAGCAGGGAGAGATTCAGAACATGGAACAACTAATCAGAGATGTCCAAACAAATGTCATGAATCAACTTAATGAAGTGAAGGAAGAGATTAAAGCTATTAAGAAGATACTGGGAGAACACTCTGAAGAAATTGTAAACATACTTAAAAAGATAATGGATATGATGGTGATGAATGGCACAATACAAGAAATCAAAAATACACTGGAAGCACATAACAGCAGATTTGAACATGTAGAGGAAAGAATCAGTGATGTGGAAGACAGTACAGCTGAAATCAAACAGATAGTAGAGCACATAGATAAAAAGATAGAAAAAATTCAGCAGGGACTCAGGAATTTGAATGACAGCACAAAATGCACAAACATTATCATTATAAGCTTACTAGAGGGAGAAGAGAAGGGAAACAGGACAGAAAGTGTGTTGGAGGAAATAATGGCTGAAAACTTCCCAACTCTATTGAAGGATATGGATGTACATGTCCAAGATGCGCAGCACACCCCAAACAGTATAAATACTAACAGGCCTAATCCAAGACATATACTTGTCAAAATGTCCAATGCTCAAGACAAAGACAATACTGAAAGCAGCAAGAGAAAAGAGAACCATCACATACAAGGGAAGCTAGATAAGATTAAGTGCTGATTTCTCATCTGAAACCATGAAGGCAAGAAGGCAGTGGTATGACATAGTCAAGGTGCTAAAAGAAAAAAAATTCTAGCCCAGACTTCTCTATCCAGCAAAACTGGCATTCAAAAATGAGGGAGAGTTCAAAATATTCACAGATAAACAGAAATAAGAGAGTGTGTCAATAAGAAACCTGTACTTCAAGAAATACTAAAGGGAGTTCTGCAGGTCAAAAGGAAAAAACAGGAGAGAGAGAGTTGGAGGAGAGTGTAAGAACAACTAAAAAGATAAGAAGACAAATAAAAACAACATATGGCATACATAAACTTAGAGAAAATATGGCTAATGTAAGTAATTCCTTGACAGTAATAACATTAGATGTTAATTTATTAAACTCACAAGTCAAGGGACACAGATTGGCAGAATGGATAAAGAAATATGACCCACCTATCTCCTGGCTCCAAGAAACTCACCTTAGACCCAGAGATGCAAGGAGGCTGAAAGTGAATGACTGGAAAACAATTCTACAAACAAACAATAACCAAAAAAGGGTGGAAGTAGCTATACTAATATCAGACAAAATAGACTTTAAATGCAAAACTATTGTAAGAGACAAAAATGGACACTATATATTAATAAAAGAGGTAATCTATCAAGAAGAAAGAACAATTGTAAGCATTTATGCACCTAACCAAGGTGACTCAAAATACATGAGGCAAACACTGGAAAAACTAAGTGGAGAAATAGATGCCTCTAAAATTATAGTGGGGGATTTTAATACACCATTATCATCATTAGGCAGTACATCTCGACAGAGAATCAATAGAGTCACAAAGGCTTTGAATAATACATTAAGGACCTGGACCTAATAGATATATGCAGAACATTACACCCAATACAGTGGGATATACATTCTTCTCAAGTGCATATGGATCATTCTCCAGGATAGACCACATGCTGGGTCACAGAACGACTCTCAATGAATTCAGAAAGTTTGAAATTATACAAAGTAATTTCTTTGACCACAATGGAATGAAGCTGGAAATCAGTAAGGGGCAGAGAACCAGATTAGGCACAAAGTAATGGAAGTTGAACAACACACTATCGGACAAACAGTGGGTTAAAGAGAAAATCACAAAAGAAATCAGTAACTACCTTGAAACAAATGAAAATGACAACACAATGTATCAAAAAGTTGGGATGCAGCAAAAGCTGTATGGAGTGGAAAATTCATAGCCATAAATGCCTATATTAAAAAAGAAGAAAGAACTAAAATTAAAGCAGCCTAAATTGATGAAAGAAGAAATTGATGAACTCGACAGACCAGTCACAAGTAATGAGATAGAATTAGTCATCCAAAACATCCCAACTAAGAAGAGCCCAGGACCGGATGGCTTCACAGGTGAATTCTACCAAGCATTCTGGAAAGAACTAACACCAATCCTGCTTAAATTCTTCCAAAAAATAGAAGTAGAGTGAAAATTGCCTAACTCATTCTATGATGCCAACATTACCTTAATACCAAAGCTAAACAAAGATGCCACAAGAAAGGAAAACTATGGACCTATCTCTCTAATGAACCTAGATGCTAAAATCCTCAAAAAAATACTTGCTAATTGCATTCAACAACACATCAAATGAATTATACACCATGACTGAGTGGGTTTCATCTCTGGTATGCAAGGATGGTTCAACATAAGAAAATCAATCAATGTAATACATCACATAAACAGATCAAAATAAAAAAAAAATCACATGATCATCTCTATAGATGCAGAAAAAGCATTTGACAAAATACAACACCCTTTCCTGATAAAAGCACTACAAAAGATAGGAATAGAAGGAAACGTCCTCAACATTATAAAGGGTTTATGTGAAAAACCCACAGCTAACATCATATTCAATGGGAAAATCCTAAAATCCTTCCCTTTAAGATCAGGAACAAGACACGGATGCCCCCTTTCACCACTCCTATTTAGCATTGTGTTAGAAGTACTTGCTCAATCACTTAGAGAAGAAAAAGATATAAAAGACATCCAAATTGGAAAGGAAGAAGTAAAAATTTCACTATTTGCAGATGATATGATCCTCTACATAGAAAGCCCTGAGAAATCTACAGCTAAGCTTCTAAAGCTTATAAATGAGTTCAGTAGAGTCGCAGGTTATAAGATCCATGTGCAAAAATCAGTAGCAGTTCTGTACACCAACAATGAACAATCTGAGGGGGAAATCAAGGGAAAAAATTGCATTTACAATAGCAACTAAAAAAAATCAAATACCTAGGAATAAATTTAACTAAAGATGTAAATGATTTATATGCAGAAAATTACACAACACTGTTAAAGGAAATCAAAGAAGAGTTAAATAAATGGAAGAATATTCCCTGTTCATACATAAGAAGACTAAACATCATTAAGATGTCTATCCTGCACAAACTGATCTACAGATTATATGTGATCCCAAGAAAAATCACCACATCATTTTTTCCTAAATTAGATAACTAACTATGAAATTTATCTGGAAGGGCATGAGACCCTAAATAGCCAAAGACATATTGAAAAAGAAAAACGAAGTAAGAGGAACCACACTACCTGACTTTAAAACATACTACAAAGCTACAGTGGTCAAAACTACATGGTATTTGCACAGGGATAGACATATTGACCAATGAAACCGAATTGAGAGTTCTGATATAGATCCTCGCATGGACAGTCAACAGATATTCAACAAGGCCACCAAGCCCATTCAACTGGATGAGAACGGCCTCTTCAACAAATGGTGCTTGGAGAACTGGATATCTGTATCCAAAACAAGGAGAAAGGAACACCATCTCACACCTATACAAAAATAAACTCAAGATGGATCAAAGATCTAAATATAAGAGCCAAGACCATAAAGACATTGGAAGATAATGTAGGGAAGCATCTACAGGATCTTGTAATAGGAAATGGTTTCATGAACTTCACACCCAAAGCATGAGCAGTGAAAGAAAAAATAGATAAATGGGACCTCCTCAAAATTAAAACCTTTTGCACCTCAAAGGAGTTTGTCAAGAAAGGGAAAAAACAGCCTACCCAAATGGGAGAAAATATTTGGTAACCATATATCTGATAGAAGCCTAGTATTCTGAATATATAAAGAAATCCTACACCTCAAAAATGAAAAGACAAACAACCCATTAAAAAAATGGGCAAGTGACTTGAATAAACACCTCTCCAAAAAAGAAATACGAATGGCTAAAAAAGCACATGAAAAGATGCTTAACATCACTAGCTATTAGAGAAATGCAAATCAAAACTACAAAGAGATATCATCTTATACCCATTAGACTGGCAACTATTAAAAAAACAGAGGACTACAAGTGTTGAAAAGGATGTGGAGGAATGGGAAACCTCGTCCACTGCTGGTGGGAATTGTGAATGGTGCAACCATTGTGGAGGCCAGTATGATGGTTCCTCAGAAAACTAACTATAGAACTGCCATATGACCCAGCAATTCCACTTAAGAATTGAAAGCAGGGATACAAACAGATATGTGCACACCAATGTTCATATTGGCTTTATTCACTATTGCCAAAACTTGGAATCAACCCAAATGCCCTTCAGCAGAGGAATGGATAAACAAATTGTGGTATATACATACAATGGAATATTACTCAGCTGTAAGAAGGAATACCGTATTAACACATGGGAAAACATGGATGAATCTTGAGGACCTTATGTTGAGTGAAGCAAGCCAGGCACTGAA
>JAQZBX010093601.1:0-12132 GCA_029593785.1 Cabassous unicinctus | reverse complement strand
AGCAAAGCCTGAGTTTTAAAGAAGTATGAAGGTCATCATGATAAATGTTTTCCAAAAAAAGGATGGCTGGAAAAACACAACTGTAAGAGGTACCTAAAGTTACAACATATAGGTAGCTGCAGATCAATGTTCAGGCCCATAGCCGTGGTATTCAGAAATTCTTAGCCTCAAGTGTGGCATGCAATGATCTTGGGAAGGAAAAATGAATTGGCCAAGAAGACAGATGAATAGAAGCAAATGGAGGGGAGCGGATGTGGCTCAGGCTGTTGGGTACTCGCCTCCCATGTGGGAGATCCTAGTTTCAGTTTCCAGTGCCTCCTGGAGAAGGCAAGCAAACAATGAGCAGACAGAAGACAGAACCATCTAGGGGAGGCGGGGATAAATAATAAATAAATACATAAAAGTAAATAAATTTTGTTTTTAAAGCAAAAAAAAAAAAAAAAAAAAGATTCAGAAATTTCTGCCCAATTTAGAGGTCATACTGTTTCCCATTCTTTGGACTAAATGATGCATAAGTTTATTTGATTTTGTTTAATCTTCTATCAGTTATATAGGTCTTGCTGTGAGTACCCAGTGCCATTCCAGGTATTGTGGAGAGAGAAAAATGAAATACCAGGGATTATCTCTAAGAGCTGTCTAAAAGCTGACAAGTGAATCTAGGAGATAAGATTTACAGGCATAAAGTAAATATCAGCTAATCAAGATGTAAATGCCAGGATCCTGAAAATCAGTATAATTACCAGTCATGTGGTTAAACTCTGGACTTAAAGAGCAAGAGAAAATGTCACATTCGCAAAAAACAAGGCTTCAGTGTGTGACCCTGAAGGAAAAGGTTAATATAGTATCAGAGTATTTCATACATTCTTCCAATTAGTCAGCTTTCTCAAGGCAGCAGTGTTTCTTTGGTTTGTTTTTTGTTTTACACTTTTCCCCTCTGGATCTACAGGTTGTTCTTTATGGGTGAACACTTCCTGATTCATTTAATAGTCTTAGTAATTTAACTGGTATCGTAAGTGGAGGTGGACTCAGCCTCTGTCATACCGGCTTAAATTAATATTGCCAAGACTTCTACATCATAATGAGAAGTGATGAAAGATTTATATTGAAGCAAATTATGTTTCAGTGGCTTCAAAAATCAAGAGCCTTAAACCTACAGAAAATTCAAACTAGACTAGTTGAAGGAGAGTAAAATAACAGCATTGTGATGTGTTTTTAAAAAAATGTAATAAAGAGGGGCGATTCCAGGTGCTCAGGGAAAGCTGCTGATGTCATTACAAATCCCCAAGAGAGGGTGTTCTCAAAACTGTTTAAAACTAGGGAGTCATCAGGGCCAGGTGGAGGAGGACTCTGTCTTCAGAACAATCCTGCAGTCTTGACAGAAATCTAGAATCTCCCCAAATTCCTACCCTTTAACTTTTACCCCAGAGGAACTGATCTATGAAAATTACATGTGATTATGAAAGATGCAGAGTGAAAGGAGTTGAGGATCTGGAGGACAGTGAGCTCCCGCCCGAACTCTGTAAGAAGCATAATCTCAGTAGACCAATAATTTGCCTTTTTATACATCTGTAAATAAATGGAATGTTTTTAGGAATAAAAAATAATAAATGTAATAAATAGTCAGCAGGTGCCAAACATCACTTTTCTCAGACATCATTGGAGCATCAGCTTGTAAAGACTCTGAGACTGGATGTTTAATTATGTGTAGCATTAGAGTGGCACCTGGCAGATGTTACCTGCCTATAATCTCCTCCTCCTTCCAGACTTTTCTCTGTGCTTGCTTCTAATTGTCAAGCTCCTGTACACAATTCAGAATTAATTAAAAACAGTAGAGCATCTTAGTCAGGATAACCTTTCATCTAGCAAAGGATGTTATGCTGCCAGAAATTCCCCTGCCAAAGGCAGTTCTCTTGGTTCCTGTGGATTGTGTATAAAACAAGCCACAGCTCCCTTTCGAGGCAGATGCCCAAATGAAATCAAACAGACTTAGCAAAGGCTAGAGTCTCTTGCCTCTATCCTACTCACCTTCCTTGCTGCACTGTGAAAGATTTATAAGTGATGTTCTCTTTCCCTTTTTTCTATACATGCATTAAAAGTTTCTGAAGACCTAATCCTTTACCTTAGGCTTGTATAGTGCCTTACAATTTTAAAACTATTTAATAAATAATGGCATATGTATCTGTCACAACAAGCCCGGGAAATGGGAAGAACAGATATTGTTTTCCTCTTCAGTCTATCCAAGGAAGCAGGCTCAGCAAGGTTAAGTGACTTTCCCAAGAGCAGTTCAGTTCTCTGGACTCCCAGTCCACTCTTCTATTTAACCAGTTTACCTTTGGCAAGTGGCATTTCAGAGCCATGTATCACTGATATTTTGAGGGACAGTTGAACAATTAATTGATATACACTCCATATCCTCTGATTCAATTTTACTGACCATCTTCAAATACGAATCTAAACTTCTCTCTTAGATTTAGTCACTTCCTATATATAAGGAAGTTTCTAGGATTGCCTTTGATTCTTGGTTTCCTTTGTATGTTTCATAGTTTGGGTTCAATTTTCCGGCTCAGAGCTTAGCACCAAAACATTCTGAGGATGGTACTCGGATACTGACTGACACGCATAGAAGACATCCTTAGGAATTTGAACATATTTCTTCATCCTCTTTAACATATCTTAGATAAACCTATAACACAGCCATCGTGGCAAATAGCAGAAACCTCTGAATTCACCAACCAGATTATATTTATTTACTTTGTTATTTTTAAAACCCACCCACCATGAGTTTTTTTGGAATACGTACTGTACATTCAACACCCTTTGATTGTGACCTAGAGATAGAAGCCCCTCATTCTCAAACACTGGCTGTACTGTTATTTTTTTTTAAACAGCTTTATTGAGATGTATTTCACATACTATAAAATTTGCCCATTTAAAGTGTACAATACAATGGTTCTTTCTGTATTGCTCTGTCATCTTTAGTGGACTTCCTGTCTTAATATTTAAAAACACACTACCTACTGTGGAAAGCAATGGGGTCTAGATTTATGTGGCACCAAGCTCTCAGTACTGTGGGGTGGATGGACAATGTGGTTAAGAAGTCCTCTTGTCCTTGGGGTTTAATGGTCTTGTCTTGAGGATTTGAGCTTCAATTCTCATTAAGTTGAGGGTGGGAAAAAAGAATCAATGTGCCTCTTCCTGAGGACAGCTCTTGCTGGAGAAGTAGCCTCTGATTGCTGGTGCTTGGTGATTGGTGGCCGGGAAAGAAGTTATTCAGGGAACAGGAGCCATGCAGGCCTTAGGAAGAAGGAAGTATTGGTGAGGGCAGCTGAGAAGGATTCTCCAAGGAGACAGGAGGGAAGAGTTGTAGGGAGAGTAGGTTTTGGTGTCCAGCAAACCTGGGTCTGAGTTCTGCCCCCTTTTTAGCTGTATGACCTTAACCAACCTCTCTAAGTCTCCATTTTCTCATTTTTAAAGTGAGGATAATGACTGTACCTACCTCATAGAGTTGCCATGAGTATTAAATGAGGTGATTCTTGTGCAGTTTTTCACTTAGCACCTGGAACCCACTAAGTGCTCAGTGAGTCTTTTCTGCTGTTAATATTACTTGCTTCATCTACTTGATTTATAAGCTTCTTAAGAACAGAGATGGTCATATTCACCATCGGATCTCCAGACCTTACCACCACAGTCCAGAGTGTTGAACTGAATTGAATGCATTCCCCGGTCACCCATTTTTCTGCTCTATCTCTTCCCATTTCACTTATGTGCACCCACATGTGTGCGTGCATGCACACATAGAAATAAACACACATGCATTCAATCCCCCACTGCTATGATGTTATTTCATATTATCTACTGACTATTGCATGTCAGTAGATAATTAGTAAAATAACAGGAAAAGATTAATTGTATATCATCTAATGGTAATCCAATGAAAGGAGTGTAATTTCTGGATACAATCAAGAAACCTAGAAATGACTTTGTTAAATGAATCTGTACTCTATAACAGTATTCACTGCAGCAGGCTCTTGTATGTAATGAAAGGTAATTGGAGAGAAAAGAGGCAAGAGGCACATCGGTAGGTTTTTACAATAGTAATGGCACGAAATAATTGGACTTGCACAGGGAATGTTTGAGAATGGGAAGTAGTCTGAGAAATGTTCATGTACACTTTTTTTTTTTTTTGAGGTACTCAGGGCTGGGGAATGAACTCGGGACCGCCTATGTGGGAAGCCGGTGCTCAGCCACATCGGTTTCCCTGAGCTGATTTTTCTGTCTGCTTTGCTTGCTGTTTTTTCGCCTTGTTTTTTTCAGGAGGCACCGGGAATTGAACCCGGGACGTCCCAGCTGGGAGGCAGGCACTCAACCACTTAAGCCACATCCAGTCCCAGTGTACACATTTTTAATGGACTATATATAGGACTATAGATATGGTGAAAAAGAGAGAAGCAATGAAGATTATTCTTAAATTGTGAGCCCAAGTTCTAAAAGACTAGGTTAATAATCTAATAATGATCTCAGTTCACAATTAGCTAAGTGTTGGGTGGCAGCAAGAAATCTAAGTGGGAAGAATCAAAGACAGGGCACTAGATGCACTTCCAGGATGAGCTTGTCCAATCCCTCTCGCTGCTGAAGCTTGTTTTTCTCCTGAGCTTGTTTATTTATGTCTCATTTCATTTTGGAAACGGCTTGCGGCAACTCCCCAGGTATATGGTAAGAAGACCTTGCTTTAGAGGTATTTCACCCAGGTGTCATTCTGGATAGAGTCCAAGAGAGATTGAATTTTCAGTCTTTGAGGGAACTGGTATCTTAATAGTAAAACTTATATTTGCAACACTTCGTCCTGGAAGTCTTACATGTATCAGTGAATGTATCTTGTGTAAATTGTCCTCATCATTGTCAAAGGCATGGTTATTTGACATGGCTTTTGTGGTTGCACACTGGTTGTACTATTCAGTGGGTCAGGAAATCAGTGTTCTGATTGTTGTCTATGGCCCTGAGTTACAGGTTAAGCCACTTACTAGCTTTTGGGCATTAGTGCCTTCTCATCAAAAAATAATAACAGTATCTGATTTACCAGGGATTTAGAAAATTAACTTTATATTTTTTCAGCACAGTAATAATCACAGTTGAAAGGTGTTGTGTGAAGATAAATTTGTAGTATGAATTGTGCAGGATAGCAAACTGATTAAGCCCCATTTACTGGTTCCCAGGAATTATTTATGGCTGCTATGCTCATTGACACTCTCCTATTGTCTAGCTGACCTGTGACAAAATGGGATGGTTCTGTTGGATATAAAGAATTCTGAGAATGGAAAGGCAGGAAGGTTGGAATCAAGGAGAGCATTTCCAAGATGCCTGAATAGCTCCCAATTGCTTTATTTCATAAAGACCTACTACGGTCAGTTCTGGTATTTTTTTATCCAGTGGTTTCTTGAGACTTCTCCTGATGCTGCCTCAGCCATGCAAGGGTCGAGCTCTTGGGACTGACATTCTCATGACTTCTTTTCATAGACGCCGTCTTGGGCAATAACCAGCCACACTGGTGCTGTGATCATGGCTGTGCTCCAGAAGAAGTTCCAATGTGTTTCTATTCGGTTTATGAGTTTTAAGTCCAGATTGCTTTTTTGTGTGCTAATTATAACACTTTACTCACCTATCTTGTAGTACTGGGCACACTGGGTTTTTCCACAGCCAGAAGGATTGATGGAATCTTGAGAAATAATGCTAAATATATGAAAAGATGAGGTATTATTGCCCAAATTCAAATAAAGATTTTGGATAATAGAGTCAGTCTTTGGACAATTATTACTGATGATTTGAAGTTGTCACCAATAACTTCAAAACTGTTCTTGCCAAGGTATGAAATGGCTTAACATATCTAAAAGAGAAAAGTGTTCCAAATTTAGGTTATCTTTGTTTCCTTCAATATAGGTACATTGTCTTAGACGTTGTAAGACTCCCTTCCCACCACAAAGCTGTAAGATTCAGAAGCTAGGTGACCTTTTCTGCCCCAAGTGAAGATTTTAAGATGATTGTTTGCCAAAAATTTATGAGCTTAAAAATAATGTGGAAAGGGGAAAGAGCTTTGCAAATTTTCTCCCCAAAAGCAACAATAAAACCAGACAAAATTGTCAAAAACAACCATTTCAGGAATCTAGAAATCATCCAAAGATGTACAACAAACTCAGAAGCTTTTCTTCAAGAAAAACTGAACCTCAGTTAAAAACAGTGAAAGTCTATGGCATTTTAGCCTGGGGCTGCTCTCATCCCTTCACCCCCAGCTTCTTCAGTCAGTGGGGTTTTTCTACTAGTGTGGGACAAGCTCTAACAACCAGCAACTCTGTTGTCTGAGGGTGCAGGCATGATTTGGAGCAGAGCAGAGCATTGCAAAATCCCGTGTCCAGTGGGTGTTGACAGAAACATTAACAACCTTATTGGCAAACAGATGGGAAATACCAACATTGCAGCTAGCTGGAGGTTGCAATTCTGGTTGGGGCAAAGGCATGAAAAATCAACAAAGGTATTAGAATTAAAGTGGTACATTATAAAATAAAAATGACAGACATCGTGATAAACAGAATAATGCCCCCCCCCCCACCCACAATGATGTCCATATCCTAATTGCTGGGATCTGTGAATATGTCACCTTACATGGCAAAGAGGAATTAAAGTTGCAGATAGAACTAAAGTTGCTCATCAGCTGACTATAGATTAGAAGATTATCCAGGTGGGCCCAATGTAATTAAAAAGGTCCTGAAAAGTAGAAGAGGGAGGCAGAAGAGTCAGCATCAGAATGAAACGATGTGAGACAGACTCAACTGGCCATTGTTGGCTTAGGAAATGGAAGGGGGCCATGAGCCAAGCAAGGACTGCAGGCAGCCTCCTGAAGCAGGAAGAGGCAAGAAAATGGATTCTCCCCTAAAGTCTCCAGAAAGGAATTCAGCCCTGCCCTAAAATCACTTGCTTTTAGCCCAGTGAGACCCACATCCTGTAAGATAATAAATTTAAGTTGTTTTAAGCCACTACATTTGTGGCAATTTGTTATAACAGCAATAGGAGACTAATACAGATATATAGGAAAGCAGCAAACTGGCAGATATAAATCTAACCATATCAATAATTATATTAATTGTCAATTGATGAAGTACTCCAATCAAAAAGCAGAGACTGTCAAGCAAACTCTAACCATATACATACTGTATACAAAAGACACATTTTGGATTAAAAGAGACAAATAAGTTGAAAGTAATGGATGGAAAAGAATATCCCATGCAAACTTTAATCATAAGGGAGCTCAAGTGGCTCTACTAATATCAAACAAAATAGAATATAAACAAAAAAATTACTAAAAATAAAGAGGGACATTTTAAATGAAAACAAGTCAATTCTTCAGGAAGACATAATAATTATAAGTGTATAGGCACCTAACAACAGAAACCCAAATACAAGAGGCAAGAACTGACAGAATTGAAAGGAGAAATAGATAATTCAACAATAATAGTTGGAGAATTAAATACTCCACTCGATTACTGATGAAATAACTAGACATAAATTCACAATGATATAAAAAACTTGAGTAAGACTATCAACCAACTTAACTGTCATTTATAGAACACTCCCATCCAATAGAAGCAGAATAAACATTCTTTAAAGCAGACTTGAAAATTTCTTCAATATAGACCATAACTTCCAAAAAATAAATTTTAAAGGGTTGAAATAACAAAAGATATGTTTTGAGAACATGATGGTATTAAATTAGAAATCAACAACAGAAATAAATTTGGAAAAATATGAAATATTTGGAAATTAAACAACATACTCTAAATAACTTATGGGTCAAAGAAGAAATCACAAAGTAAAATAGCAAATATTTTTATCTGAATGAAAATGACATATCAAAATTTATGGGATACAGCTAAAAGCAGGTTTTAATGGGATATTTATAGCTTTCAAAGTCTATACAGTAGAAAAGAAGAGTGATCTCAAATCAATAATCTAAGCTTCCAACTTAAGAAGCTAACAGAAGGAAAGCAGGCTAAACCTAAATCAAGGAGAAGGAAGGAAATAATAAAGATTAGAGCATAAATCAATGAACTAGAAAAAAAAAATAAAGTCAATAAAGCCAAAAGCCGGATCTTTAATGAGATCAACAAAATTGACAAACCTAGAAAAGAATTTACAATTTACCAAATTTACCAAAATGAGAAATGAAAGCAACCCAACAGAAATTAAAACAAGTATAAAGAAATATTATAAACAACTTTGTATCAATAATTAGAAAAACTAGATGAATTTCTAAGATACAAATTACCAGAACAGATTCAAGAAGAAATAGAAAATCTGAATAGGTCTATACCAAATAAAGAAATAGAATTAGTAATTAAAAATCTTCCCAAAAAAGAAAATCCTAGATCTAGATGGCTTCATCGGTTATTTCTACCAAACACTTAAAGAATAAATAATTCTAATCTTTCACAAACTCTTCCATAAAATGGTTTAAAGGGTGGAACACTTTCCAGCTCGTTTTATGGGGGCAGTATTGCCTTGATACTAAAGCCAGACAAAGTCATAAGATGAAAAGAGACCTATTTACTAATATCCTTCATGAGTAGAAATGCAAAAATCCTCAATAAAATATTAGCAAACCAAATCTAGCAATATATGAAAAGGATTAAACATTATGATCAAGTGGGAGTTATCCCAGGAATGCAAGGTTCACTTAACATCAGAAAATCAATTAATAAAATACATCATAAAATATGAAAAGGTTAAAAAAACATATGATAATTTCAGTAGACACAGATAAAGCATTTCATAAAATCCAACAACCATCCAAGACTGTAGGAGTAGAAGGGAAAGAAATCCTTAATCTGACAAAAGGCATCTATGAAAAACCTATAGCTAGCATCATACTTAATGGTGAAAGACTAAATGCTTTTTTCCTAATATCAAGATATCAAGGCTGCCTACTTTGACCATTTCTACTCAGCATTGCATTGGAGTATCTTTGTAGTGCAATAAGGGGGAAAAAGGTAAGGAATCTGATTGGAAGAGAGGAGGTGAACTTTTCATTCTAGATGACATGACCCTATTTGTAGAAAATCATAAGGAAACCACACACACACACACACAAAACCCTGCTAGAACTAATAAGTTCAGCAGGGTTCTAGCATACAAGATGAATAGATAAAAATCGACACAAAAGGACAAATACTGTATGAATGCATTACTATGAACTAAATATATTGTGTAACATATTGTTTGATCCACAGGGCAAAAAAAATTTATATGTATCCATTACATTTAATGGAGAAATATATATATTTATTCATCTGTGTTTACTTTTTAGTTTTTAATTGTTTATATTTTCGATTATTAAATGTACAAATAAAGTTAAGAAAAAAAAAATCAATTGTATTTTCTATACTAATGATGAACAATCCAAAAATAAAATTAAGAAAACAATGCTATTCAACAGTAGCATCAAGAATAATCAAATATTTAGAAATACATTTAACAGAAAATAAAAGACTTGTACCCTGAAAAGTGCAGAACATTGCTGAAATAAATTAATGGAGAGCTATTTCCAGTTCATGGATTGAAAGACTCAATATTTGTTAAGAAAGCAGTTTTCCCCAAACTTATCTATAGATTTAACAATGCAGTTCCTATCAAAATACCATCAGACTTGTTTGTAGAGATTAACAACCCGATTCTAAAATTAATAGCATTAAATGCATATATTGGAAAATCCTAGCAAGCTTTTTTTTGTAGAAATTGACAGGCTGATGCTAACATTTATATGGAAATGCAAACGAACCAGAATAACCAAAACAATTTTGAAAAATGTAAACTCAGTTGGATGACTTATACTTCTTTGTTTCAAATCTTACTATAAGAACACAGTTAATAAGACAGTATGTTACTGGCATAACAATAGTCGTATTGATCAATGGAACAGAAGTAAGAGTCCAGAAATAAATTTCTAAAATACTGTCAGTTAATTAAAAAAAAAAAATTATTATACAAGTAATGGGTATACAAAACAGTCATGCATAACATACAGGATTCCCATAACCACCTCTCCCTCAGCATCCTGCATTGTTGGGGAACATTTGTTATATTTGATAGAAGTACATGCAAATATTACTACTACCTGTAGTCTATAACTTACATTAGATATATTTTCCCCATAAACCTCACCATTATTAACACCATGTTAATATTCATGAAAGAATGTTCTTATATTTGTACTGCTAACCACAATCCATCATCCACGATAGGGTTCACTATTTTATATATACCCCCTATTGTAGACCCTTAGCCTTATTATTACCTTCATTGCCATTGATTCAAAAATATTACAATATTACAGTTGACTATAGTCCAGAAGTTACACTAGTTGTATTTTCCCTGTATCACCATATTTTTAATAACTTGTAATAGTGACATATATTTGTTCTAGCCCATAGATGAACATTCATGTATTTGTACAATTATCCACAAACCTCATCCACCACTGAGCTCATTGTTATACAATTCCAAGATTATCCTCTAGCCTTTTTCCTATTGACTTTTACATCCCTAGACTGCCCATTTCTGCACATTCACTTTTATAAATCAGCGGTCTTAGTTATACTCACTATAATGTGATACCTCTATCCATTTCCAAATATTTACAATCAACATTATTAAAAATTCTCCATACATTAAGTATCACTCCCCCTTCTCAACCCTCCTTCTATCCCCTTGTGACCTATACTCTAGATTTTAACTCCATGAGTTTACACTTTGTATTTAGTTTATATTAGTGAGACCATACAATTTTTGTGTCTGGCTTATTTCACTCAACATAATGTCCTCAAGATCCATGTTGTCAAATGTGTCCCAATTTCATTTATTCCTTAGAGCTGATAGTACTCCATCGTATGTATATACATTTTGTTTATCCATTCATCGGTTGATGGACATTTGGATTGTTTTGTTTCCATCTTTTGGCAATTGTGAATAATGCTGCAGTGAACATTGGTGTCCAAATGTCAGTTCACATCCCTGCTTTCAGCTCTTTTGAATATATTCCTAGTGGAATTGCCAGATCGTATGGCAGTTCCGTGTTTAGCTTCCTGAGGAACCGCCAAACTGTCTTCCACAGAGGCTGCACCATTCTACATTCCCACCAACACATCCTTTCCAGCACTTGTAGTTTTCTGTTTATTTGTTTGTTTGTTTGTTTTAATAATGGTCATTCTATATAGTGTGAAATGATAACTTATTGCAGTTTTGATTTGCATTTCCCTAGTACAGGAGTTCTTAGCAAGGGGTCTGTGAGCTTGAATTGAAATTAAAAAAAAAAACATTATTCTTGTGGGGATGTGTTGGTGTGGGTGTGATATATTTATTAAACAATATGCAGTACAGTGTGGACTTAGTAAAGGGTTCATGGTTTTCATCTGCCTGGCAAAGAGGACAGTGGAACAAAAAAGGTTAAGAAACCCTGCCCTAATAGCTAGTGATATTGAACATCTTTTCATGTGCTTTTTGGCCAGTTGTAGTTCCTCTTTGGAAAAATGTGTAATTCTTTTGCCCATTTTTTAATTGGGTTGCTTGCCCTTTTATTGTTGAGTTATATTCTCTATGTATAACCTTGTTGGATATGTGGTTTCCAGATATTTCCCATTGTGTAGGCTGCCTTTTCACCTTCTTGACCAAGTCCTTTGAAGCACAACAGTGTTTAATTTTGAGGAGGTCCCATTTATCCATTTTTCTTTCATTGCTCATGCTTTTGGTGTAAGGTTTAAGAAACTGCACCTACCACAAGATCTTGATGTTTCCCTATATTTTCTTCTAGGATTTTTATGGATCTAGCTTTTATATTTAGGTCTTTGATCCATTTTGAGTTAATTTTTGTATAGGGTGTGAGATAGCAGTCTTCTTTCTTTCTTTCTTCTTTCTTTCTTTCTTTCTTTCTTTCTCTCTTTCTCTCTTTCTTTCTTTCTTTCTCTCTCTCTTTCTTTCTCTCTATCTCTTTCTTTCTTTCTCTCTCTCTCTTTCTTTCTTTCTCTCTCTCTCTTTCTTCTCTCTCTCTCTCTCTTTCTTTCTTTCTCTCTCTCTCTCTCTCTTTCTTTCTTT
>JAQZBX010093600.1:0-12128 GCA_029593785.1 Cabassous unicinctus | reverse complement strand
TGGGAATTACAGAAGGAAAAGAAAAAGGAAAGTGGGCAGAAAGAATATTTGAGGAAATAATGGCTGAAAATTTTCCAACTCTCATGAATGACATGAATATACATGTCCAGGAAACACAGAATACTCAAATCAGAATAAATATGAATAGACCTACCCCAAGGTAATTACACACCTGGAGGAACTAGAAGAAGAACAAGATGTTAAATGCCAAAAATTCTGAAAGCAACAAGGGAGAAGTAAACAATCATAAATAAGAGAAGCCCAATAAGATTTAGTGCAGATTTCTCAAAAGAAACCATGGAGTCAAGAAGAGAGTGGAGTGATATATTTAACATACTGAACGAGAAAAACTGCTAACAAAGAATTCTTTATCTGGCAAAATTGCTCTTTAAATATGAAGGTGAATTTAAAATATCTACAGACAAACAGAAACTAATTTAGTTTCTAAACAAGACTCCAACTCTCCAGACTGAAAGGAAAATACAGGACAGAGAGGCTTGGAAAAGCATGTAACAGTGAAAATTATGAGAAATGGTAAACAAAAAGAGACAGACAAAATAAGATATTACATATGATAGTCAAAGAATAAAATGGTTGAAGTATGTAGTGCCATTACAATAATAACAATGAATGTTATTGGATTAAACTCACCAATCAAAATATACAGGATGACAGAATGAACAAAAAACATGAGCCATCCATATGCTGTCTGCAAGAGATTCACCTTTAATCCAAGAATACAAATATGCTGAAAGTGAAAGGAAGGAAAAAGATATTTAATGCAAACAGTAACCAAAAAAAGAGCAGAGGTAGCTAAACCCCAGAAAAAACAAACTTTAAATGCAAAAAATTATTAGAGATGCAAAGGTCATTATTTGTTCACATAAAGGACAATCCACCAGGAAGGAGAAACAGTCATGGGTGCCATAAAATACATGAGGCAAACTCTTACAGAACTAAAAAAAGAAATAGACATCTCTACAAAAATAGTTGGGAACTTCCAGGAAGATGGTGTCAGAGTAGATAGGGCTCAACTGTCTCACAAAAACAATGAAGGAAGGCAAAAAGCTGTCTGAGGAAGCTTCTTTAAGGATCTTCAGACCAGGAGAGGGCTGTGCATTATCCAGGAGGGAGAGGGATGGAGACACAAAGAAGCCAAATAAAACCATGAGTCACTCCACTCTGTGGCTAGGAATGACAAATATACCTCACCCTAAGGTGAATAGCCTTGGTTAAACTCCTGGCTAACTGCAGCCAACTGAGTGGGGGAAGAAAGTCTTCCTTCCAGGGTGGAAGAGGGTTCTGCCAAAAGGCAGAGAGTAGTTTCACTTCAGTGAGTTGAGCCAGCTGAATTTCATTTGAATCTCATAAAAGACCCCAGGCAGCATGAAGTGACCTAGGGAGAGGAAAGGGGGATCTGATAAGGCAGGCTGCCATACCCAACCACACTGGCAAGAGGGGAACTAGGTCAGAGAAGGGATAGGCAGACAGGTAGCAAAGAAGTCCAGGAGAGAAGGAAGACAGGAGTGATAGCAGGCAAACTGTTAGAAGCTCAACTCCCCTGAGGGAAAAGAGGGCTTGGAAAGCCAGATGAGCTTCCAGATGCCTATCTAAACTGTGGAGTGGATTTAGCTCAGTGGAGGAATGCTTGTCTCACATATTCTAGGTCCTTGGTTCAATTCCTAGTACTGGCTAAGAGAGGGGAACCAGAGGGTAGTCCAGAAGTTGTTAGGTACCCAGCCAGCACCTTGTGACAGGGAACTGGTAATCTGAGTTATTTTTTTTTTATATTTTATATATATATTTTATATTTCATTCTTTTTTATTCTCTAAAGCCAAATAACTTACCCATGGAGGGAAGACTGTAGGGTGATTGATTCATTAGCACCTGCAGCCTGACAAAATTCCTAGGGGTGTAAAAGGGAAACCATTATTCCTTGGATAATATTTGTTTTGGGTTTTTTCTCTTTCTTCTTTCCTATTTTTCTTTCCCTTATTTTTCCTTCTTAGTTTCTCAATTCTATCCTTTTTTCATTTTTCCCTCTTCCATTGCTTTTCTTTCATTCCACCTTCTCTTGTTTGGACTCTTTTTTTCATCTCATTGTTCTGCATGTTATATGATGATATAAAATGGCCTGTATCTGTCATTGCAATGTCACTCAGGACAATTCCCAAGTCCCAAAAAAGTCCCCGTATTACAAAAGCTTCTCCCTCTCCCTGCCCCAAGACACTCCAGTGGCCACTGGTTCTTCATTAGTGTTGTAATTTCTTCCTTGCTTGACTCATAATATGTCTATAGTAGAATACCAGTAAGTCCATTCTAGTCCATAGCTCTTTCCCCAATCCTGAGGAGTCTGGGAAGGTGATGTCCACTCCACCTCCAATTGAGAGGGGTCTTATATTCCATGGATAAGAAGGATGGTATTATCCTGCCTGCAGCTGCAAACTCTCTCCACTCCCTGGGATGGCCGTTGTCCATCATCATCTCCCTGCCAGGTGTCCTGGGTGAGTCCATTGAGCTGTAGAGTAAGAGCTGCAGCTCCACTGAGACTCCGGGCCTAGCTGGCACATGGAGAGCCCAAAGATTCCAGGATGTACACCTACAAACTCCAGCACCTCCTATAGATTTGAATAGAAGGGACAGATAAACCATGTGCAGGGAAGACATATTTGAGTCCAACTCTGTAACTCTCAAGAGCACAAATTCCAAAGTAGCACCCACTGGCAAGGCACCAAACTCCAGAGCTATCCACCCTGACATAGGACCTAGGTGTCTCCATAGCTCTCAGGAGTCCCTCTATTTTGGGTGATATCCACTTTGGAAATCTATGAGGTCCTACTGAGATATGCATAAGCATTACCTCTGGGATGACCTCTGACTCACTTTGAAGTCTCTTAGCCATATGAACTCATTTCTCTTTAACTTTTCCCCATTTTAGTCAAGGTCTTTTTCCAGTTGTATTGCCAGTTGGCACTTGGTAGTAATCCCTCGGTGCCAGGGAGGCTCATCCCAGGGAATCATGTGCCACACTGTGAGGAAGATAATGCTTTCATATGCTGAGTTTGGCTTAGAGCAAGTCCACATTTGAGCAACAAGGAGGCCCTCAGGAGGCAACCCTTAGGTACACCATAACGATAGGCTAAGTTTCAATTTCAAGAGCAAAGGCTCATAAGGCTAGTCATCAATAACAAGGGTCCATCAGTGTATCATCCTCCTTTGCCAGACACTGCCCCTGCACTTGGGGGACTTCCTGCTCCCTTGGAGAATGTGGCAGAGCTCTCCAAAATGGGAATTCAGTATTCTCTCATTTATTGAGTGATTCTCCACCCACTGTGGCAATGCCCTGTGAACATTTGAACAATTTTATATACCTTGTGTATGTTCAGATGAACTTCCTCCCATGAAACCCCCATCCCTGACACCCCCCACCAATGATCCACTCTCACCCCAGTTTTAACACTTCTGTGATCCAAAGCTTCTATAAAGATGAAGCCAATACAATAGTCAAATACAATCAATAAGAAAATGAAATAATAATGATAAGTTTAAATGTAAGAGATAAAATACATGAAAACTTAAAAAAAAACTAAAAATAAAATAAAATAAAGTTTGGGATATTTAAAAAATGAAAAAAATTTAAAAAAATTAAAAAAATTAAAAAAAAATTTTTTTGACCTTTTTCCTTTTATCACTGCAATGTCTGGTGTCCATGAGAGTCTCTTGTATTCTGTGGGTGACTTTGCTGTGACCTAAAACTTGTTTGAAAACAAAATGGAAAATAGTGAGACACTGGTGAATGAGAGGGGGAAGGTGCTATGGTACAGAAAAAAATATTTTAAGAAGTTTTTTTTTTTTGTCATTTTGGCTTTCATCACTGAAAGATCTGTTGTCTTGTATGTATGGTGACATTTTCTTCCATTTATTACCCTAGTGTCTTATTTTTTCATTTTGTCTTCAAAAAAGTTTTAGGTTACAGAAAATCATGTACCAAATACAGGGGGCTCTCATATACCCAACATCCTCCCCCTTTTACCTCTTCCCCTATTAATAACACTGTATATGTGGATGGTACATTTGTTACAACTGATGTATAAATATTGAAACATAGCTACTAACCATGGCCAATGGTTTACATTATGGTTTGCATTTTAGCCATATACCTTTATAAATTTTGATGGAATTTAACATGGACTGTATCCACGAGAGCAAGATCATGTAAAACACTTCCATCAGCCCCAAAAAGCCCTTTGTTCCATCTGCTCCACTCCCCCTTCCCTCTCCACTTGGAATCCATGGCAATCACCAAGCTTCATTTCTTGAAGGACAAGATTCATAGTTACTTTCATCAAAACTTATGGCTTGACACACTTGTCTGTCCTCCCCTATTAGGCACCACCTGTGCTCTTGAAAGACACCCATACTTCTATTTGAGAACATAGTGGGCCTCCCCAGGGTGGGAGTCCACCACCTTTTTGCTCATTATGTGGCTCTACAACCACTGATATAACACATTATGACAAGATGAACACTCACACACTACCTAGAAGCCTGCCCCAGGTGGGCCCTGTCCCAAATGCTCCCCACATCCAACAATCTAAACCAGTAACCCTCATTGCCATATTGTCAAAAGAGCATTCCCAACATTGTAGTTTCAACCACATACCCACCAATCCCCAGTGTACACCTGCTCCCTCCCCCAAACCTCCCCCAAGTTCCATTGGCAGACCAAACCAATCTCCACACCCTACACCCCTGACAAACCAGCACCACCCAACCCAATATTATCACTGCACCACTGTCTTCCCCTCCTTTACACCACTACACACTTCCACCTTATCATATATTTTGTCCATATGGGCTTTGGCTCACAACCTTCTCCCTTTCTATTCCCTGTAACCTATCTTCCAGACTCTAGCTCTGCGAGTCTTCTCAATTTGCTTAATTCATATCACTGAGGTCATTTAAAATCACCATTGAATATGTTAGCTGTGTGTTTTCATATATAACCTTTTTCATGTTTAGGAATTTTCCTTCGATTCCTATCTTTGGTAGTGTTTTATTAGGAGAGTGCTGTATTTTGTTGAATGTTTTTTTCTGCATCTATAGACATGATTATGTGTTTTTTTTTTTAATTTCAAATTGTTTATGTGATGTATTACATTGAGTGATTTTCTTATGTTGAACCATCCTGCATACCAGGGATGAAACCCACTTGGTCATGGTGTTTAATTCATTTAATGTGTTGTTCAATATGATTAGCAAGATTTTGTTGAGGATTTTAGCATCTAAATTCATTAGAGAGACTGGGCTATATTTTTCCTTTCTTGTGTTGTCTTTGTTTGTCTTTGGTGTTAGGATGATGTTGGCATCATAGAATGAGTTAGGCAATATTCCCTCTGCTTCTAATTTTTCAAAGACTTTAAGCAGGATTGGTATTAGTTCTTTCTGGCATGTGTGATAGAGTTAAGCTGTGAAGCAATCTGTTCCTGGGCTCTTCTTGGGTAGGAGATTTTTCATGACTAATTCTATCTCATTACTTGTGATTGGTCTGTTGAGTTCGTCGATTTCTTCTTTCATCAATATAAGCTGACTGTATTATTCTAGGAATTTGTCCATTTCCTCTAAATTATCCATCTTGATGGCATATAATTTTTCAAAGCATCCTCTTATGATACTCTTAATTTCTGTGGTGTCCGGGATGATAACTTCTTCCTCATTTCTCATTTTATGCCTTTGCATCTTCTCTCCTTTTTTCTTTGTTAGTCTAGCTAAGGGTTTGTCAATTTTATTAAACTTCTCAGAAAACAGCTTTTGGTATTGTTTATTTTTTCTAGTGCTTTCTTATTTTCAATTTTATTTAGTTCTGCTCTAATCTTTGTTATTTCTTTCTTTTTACTTCCCTTGGGGTCAGTTTATTTTCTTTTTCTAATTCCTTCAGGTGTTCCATTAGATCTGTGATTTTATCTATTCTTGTTCTAATATAGGCTTTATGGCTATGGATTTCCATCTCAGTACAGCTTTTGCTTGTATCCCATAGGTTTTGATACGTTGTGTTGTCATTTTAACTAATTTCAAGGTAGTTAGTGATTTCTTTTGAGATTTCCTCGATTACCACCCTTTCTATAAGGGTGTGTTGTTTAACTTCCATATCTTTGTGCCTAATCTGATTTTCTGCCCCTTACAGATTTCCAGCTTCATTTCATTGTTGTCAGACAAGCTACTTTGTATAATTTCAATCTTTCTGAATTCATTGGGAGTTGTTCTTTGGCATAGCATGTGATTTATCTTGGAGAATGATCCATGTGCACTCGAGAAGAATGCATATCCCACTGTATTTTGGTGTAGTGTTCTGTACATATCTATTAGTTCCAGATCCTCTAATGTTTATTCAAAGTCTATGTTTCTTTATTGGTTTTCTGTTGAGATGTTCTGCCTAATGGTGATAATGTTGCATTAAAGTCCCCCAATATAAGTGTAGAGTCATCTATTTCTCCTCTTAGTTTTTCCAGTGTTTGCCTTATGTATTTTGAAGTGCCCTGGTTAGGTGCATAAATGTTTATGACTGCTCTTTCTTCTTGATAGATTACCCCTTTCACCAATATATAGTGTCTTTCTTTCTTTCTTACAATAGTTTTGTATTTAAAGTATGTTTTGTCTAATATTAGAATAGTTACTCCCTCTCTTTTTTGGTTGTTGTTTGCTTATAAAATTGCTTTCCAACCATTCACCTTCAGCCCCTTGCATCCCTGGGTTTAAGGTGGGTTTTTTGTAGACAGCATATTGATTGGTCATATTTCCTTATCCATTCTTCTAATCTGTCTCTTGACCGGTGAGTTTAATCCATTAACATTCAGCTTTATCACTTATTTTATTTACATTACTTTATTTACATTAGACATATTTTATTTAGATTTCCATAAGCCATATATTCTTTTTATTTCTCATTTTATCCTTTTAGTTGTTCTTACACTCTCCTCCAACTCTTTCTCTCTCTCTCTCTCTATCGATTTTACCTTTTGACCTGCAGAACTCCCTTTAGTATTTCTTGAAGTGCAGGTTTCTTATTCACATACTCTATTATTTTCTGTTTATCTGTGAGTATTTTGAACTCTTCCTCATATTTAAATGCCAGCTTTTGTGGATAGAGAATTCTTGGCTGCAATTTCTTTTCTTTTAGCACTTTAAATATGTCATACCATTGCCTTCTTGCCTCCATGGTTTCAGATGAGAAATCAGCACTTAATCATATCAAGCTTCACTTATATCTGATAGTTTGCTTTTCTCTTGCTGCTTTCAGTATTCTCGCTTGTCTTGAGCATTGGAAATTTGACCAGTATATGTCTTGGAGTAAGCCTATTAGGATATACACTGTTTGGAGTAAGCTGCATTTCCTGAACATGTACATCCATCTCCCTCAAAAGGTTGGAAGTTTTCACCCATTATTTCCTCCAACACTCCTTATGTTCTCTTTCCTTTGTCTTCTCTGGGATGCATATAATGTGTGTGCTTGTGCATTTTATATTGTTATTCAAATCCCTAAGTCTCTGCTGGATTTTTTTCTTTGTATCTATCTGTTCTATTCTCTGTTTGATTTCAGATGTATTGTCTTTCACTTCACTGATTCTTTCTTCTGCCTGTTCAAATCTGCTCTTATGTGCTTTCAGTGTATTTTTGATTTCTTAGATAGTCTCTTTCATCACCATCATATCCATTATCTTGTTATGTATGTTTACAATTTCTTCAGTATATTCTCCCAGTGTCTTTTTAATATCCTTAATCTCTTCCTTCACTTTGCTACGTTGAGTCAAGATATTTGTTTGGCCATCTCTGATTAGTTATTCCACGTTCTTCATCTCCTCTTGGTATTTAGTTTGTTCATTGGACTGGGCCATGTCTTCCTGTTTCTTAGCATGGCTTTTAATTTTTTGTTGGTGTCTAGGCATCTGTTTATCTTGATGGGTTTATTTAGATGTTAGATTCTTTCTCTATTCTAAGGTTTTATTTTGTTGTTGTTTTTGTGTGGGTCATAAGGTTTCACTTTGACACTTTGTTCCTCTTATTCTATTTCCTTGTTGTTGTCTCTGTTCACCTGAAAAAAAATTAGGACCAGAAAAACGTTAAGAGATAGGAAGAGAATAATAATAATAATAATAGTAAAAAGTAGGAGAGAAAGTGTATAAGACCTAGGAAAATAAATAATTAACATGAGTAAGATTTACAGAGGAAAAAGATTTAAAAAGTGGGAACAAGGAAAGCTACAAGTATATAGAATAAGTGGAAGCAATTGTCTAAGAGGAACTTTAACACAAAATAAAATAAAATAAAACCTTAACATGCAAAGAGAAGTTAACCATCTGAATAAGCCAATCAAGATAAACAGAGGCCTATATACCAACCAAAATTACAAGCCATACTGAAAAAGAGAAAAATATCACCCAGTATAATGAACAAATAAACAAACAACAAACAACAAAAAAGCAAAAAACAAACAAACAAAAAAATAAAACTGGAGGAGATGCAGAATATGAAACAACTTATCAAGGATGTCCATACACATATCATGAATCAACTTAAAGAAGTGAAAGAAGAAATAAAGGATATTGAGAAGACACTGGGGGAACATAATGAGGAAGTCATAAACATACATTAAAAAGATAACAAATCTGATGATGATGAATGGCACAATGCAATAAATAAAAAATATGCTGGAAGCCCATTACAGCAGATTTGAACAGGCAGTGGAAAGAATTAGTGATGTGAAAGATAGTATATCTGAAACCAGATGGATAAGAGAACAGATAGATAAAAAGTTAGAAAAATTTAGCAGGGCTTCAGGGAATAGCATTACAACTAAAAGCACACATATGCATTACAGGCATCCCAGAAGCAGAAGAGAAGGGAAAGGGGGCAAAAAGAGTGTTTGAGGAGATAATTACTGAAAATTTCCCAACCATTTTGAGGGACATGGATGTACATGTCCGTGAAGTGCAGAGCAATATAAGCAGTATAAATCCTAACAGACCTACCCAGAATCATATACTTATCAAATTTTCAAAAACTCAAGAAAAAGAGAATACTGAAAGAAACAAAAGAAAGAGATCCATCAAATAAAGGGAAGCTTGATAAGATTAAGAGCATATTTCTCACCTGAAATTGTGGAGGTGAGAAGGATGAGGTATGGTACAGTTAAAGTGATTTTAAAAAGCAAAACCAGCTAAGAACTCTGTATCCAGCAAAGTTAGCATTCAAAAATGAGAGACAGTTCAAAGTATTCACAGATAAACAGAAATTAAGAGAGATTATCAACAAGAAACCTGACCTTCAAGAAACACAAATGGTATTTCTGCAGCTTGAAAAGACAATAAAAAACAAGAGAGAGAAGGTTGTAGGAGATTGCAGAAAGAAAGAGTATTTGTAAGAATAACTAAAAAGATTAAAGGAGATAAACAAACAAATTTGACATACATAAGCCTTAAGAAAAAATGGCTAATGTAAGTACTGCCTTGACAGTAATAACATTGAATGTTAATGGATTAAACACTCCAATCAAAAGACACAGATTGACAAAATGGATAAGCAAATATGATCCATCTATGTGCTGTATACAGGTAACTCATGTTAGACACAGGGATGCAAGGAGATTGTAAGTTAATATATGAGAAATGATTTTATATGCAAACAATAGCCAAAAAGGGTGGGAGTAGCTATACTAATATTGGACAAAATAGACTTTAAATGCAAAACTGTTGTAAGAGACAAAGAAGGACACTATATATAGATGCCTCTAGAATTAGAGTGGGTGACTTTAATACATCATTATCACCATTAGACAAAACATCTCAATGGAGAATCAATAAACATACAGAACCTTGAATAATACCTTAGAGGAATTAGACCTAATAGTCATATACAGAACATTACACTCAAATATAGCAGGATATACATTCTTCTTGAGTGCACATGGATCATTCTCCAGGATAGACCACAGAACTATTCTCAACAAATACAGAATGTTTGAAAATATACAAAAGAAATTTCTCTGACTACAATAGAATGAAGCTAGAAATTAATAAGGTGCAGATAGCCAGAATAAGCACAAATATATGAAAGTTAAATAATACACTCTTAAATCATCAGTGTGTGAAGGAGGGAATTGGAAAATAAATCAGTAACTACCTTGAAAAGAAAGAAAATGAGAACAAAACATATCAAAATCTGTGGGATGCAGCTAAAGCAGGGATGAGAGTGAAATTTATAGCTTTAAATGCCTATATTAAAAAAAGAAGAAAGCTAAAATCAAAGACTTAACTGCACACCTGGAGGAACTAGAGAAAGAAGAGTAAAGTAATCCAAAAGCAAGCAAAAAGAAGGAAATATCTAATTATAGAGCAGAGCTAAATGAAATTGAGAAGAAAAAATAAACACTATAAAAATATTAGAAAACCAAAATCTGATTCCATGAGAAGATTGATTAAATTGACAAACCCTTAGCTAGACTAGCAAAGAGAAAAAGAGAGAAGAAGCAAATACATAAAATAAAAACTGAGGAAAAGAATATCACCACTGATTCCACAGAAATAAAGTGTATCATAAGAGGATATTATGAAAAACTCTATGATAAGAATTGGATAACTTAGATGACGTGGACAAATTTCTAGAAACACACTCTCATCCAACATTGGCAAAAGAAGAAAGTAATGAACTCAACAGACCAATCACAAATAACAAGACTGAATTAGTCATAAAAAACCTCCCAACTAAGAAAAGCACAGGACCAAATGGCTTCACAGGTGAATGCTACAAATCATTCTATAAAGAACTAAAACCAATTCTGCTTAAACTCTTAAAAAATAGAAGTGCAGGGAATGTTTCCTAACTCATTCTATGATGCTAAAATCACCTTAATACCAAAACAACATAAAGATGTCAGAAGAAATGAAAGCTAGAGACCAAGCTCTCTCATGAAAATAGATGCTAAAATTCTCAACAAAATTCTTGCTAATCAGATTCAACAACAAATCAAATGGCTTATACACCATGATCAAGTGAGTTTCATCCATGGTATACAAGGATGGTTCAACATCAGAATATCAATCAATGTAATATACCATATTAAGAGTTGAAAAGAAAAAAAATCACATGAGCATATTTGTGGAGGCAGAAAATGCATTTGACAAAATATAAAATCCTTTCTTGATTAAAAAAAAATGACTTCAACCTATAGGAATGGAAGGAAAATCCCTCAATTAGAAAAAGGGTAGCAGATTGTGGGAACATGGCCAATGGGTTTGTATAAGGCTTACCTCTCACTAAAACAACAAAGAAAAAGCCAGAGGCTGCTGTGGGGACCTGCTTAGGGGCACAGCAAGCCAGGACACTGCTTACCAACTCCCAGAAGAATGAGAGTCAGAGACACAAAGAAGCCAAAACAAGTAATTGTGAGTTATTAAATCTCCTGGCTGCTGGGAAGGGCTCCCGTCTCCCACCCCCAAGACACTAAGTGAGGGTTAAACTTCTGGTGAATAGTACCTAACTGAAAGCAAAGCATACATCTACCTCCATGGGAAGGTGCGTGCTCTGAGTCACCTGGGAGGGTATTGTACAGATAAGGAAGCCTGGAATAATCAGGGGATCCTTACTTCAGTGGCTGGAAGGGGCATACATACCCAGCCCTCAGGGTGGACAGACTAGGTGGAGACCCTAGTCCACTTCTCCAGGATGATTTTTTTTGTGGTGAGTTTAGCCAGCTGAATTCCCCTTAAATATCAGAAGGGACACCCACTCAACAGGGAAAGGGGAGGGGTATGATCTCAGGTTGGAGTTCACACTAAGCCACATACGTAAAGAAAGGAATTGCATCAGTGAGGAGGCAGAGACAGGAGGCGATAAGCACCACTTCAGTTGACTGCAGATAGCTTTCTGAAAGACTGATTAACCCAAGGGTTCAGAACAGCTCAGTGAGAGAATTCCTGCCTAGCACATATGAGGTCCATAGTTTGATTCCTGGCTATTCCTTGAGAAAAGATCCATCAGGCTATCAGGCATCCAGCTGAAACTTTATGACAGGGAACATATAGATATTTTCTTTGTATTATCTTTTCTTGGGTCTCTTCTTTTTTTTTTTTTA
>JAQZBX010093599.1:0-12130 GCA_029593785.1 Cabassous unicinctus | reverse complement strand
GATTATGGGTCCCAGGTATACTTGTGGGTTGGTCCAGGCAGAGAGAGGAAAAGGGGTAAAAAGGGATGATTTACAGACTTCAAGTCCCCATTACAGATTATAAATCCCTATTACAGATTACAAGTCCCCAGGTCTACTTGCATGCTGGTCCAGGCAGGGAGAGAAAGGGCATAACAGGGTGATTTAGCTTCTGCGCTTGCTAGAAGTCTCATATCTTTTGTCTTGTGAAATATTGAAGAATTAAACCTTAGGTGTTCTACTAGAAGTATTTGTTAATGATTAGCAAGTTTGGTCAACTAACCAGAAATAAGTTTGTGAGAAGTTAAAATTTTATACAATACTAATGAGAAATTATTTCTAGGTAATTTCTAGTTGTAAGATTGCATACTACTTAGGGCCTTAATCCTACTAAAAATGGAATTTGAAATTTGTTACCTACTACAGTAGATTTGTTTTGGATTTTTACAAGGGTTTACTATAGGAAGTGCTATTTAAACAGCAAGCAGTGAATCCCAGAATGAATGAAAGTGCCTGAAGGGTCTCTTGGAACTGTTTCATCAGTAGCATTAGTTGTTGGTCAGAGCTGAAGATCACATTACAGTGTTTGCACTTAGGTGGCCCATCCTGAAGCTTGCTTGCTTACTTGCTTATTTATTTAGATACTGGGGCCGAGAATTGAACCCGGGACCTCATGTGTGGGAAGCCGGCACTCAACCACTGAGCCACATCAGCTTCCCTGAGTTGTTTTTTTTTTTTCATTTATTTGCTTGTTTGTTTTTTTGTTTTTAAGGAGGCACTGGGAACTGAACCTGGGACCTCCCACATGGGGAAGCAGGTACACAACTGCTTGAGCCACATCTGTTCCCCTAAGTTGTTTTTTTTTCCTCTTATTTTTGCTTGTTGTTTTTTTGGGGGGGTGGGGGGGAAGGCACTGGGAACCGAATCCAGGATCTCCCATGTGGGAAGCAGGCGCCCAACTGTTTGAGGCACATCTACTCCCCTGCAGCTTACTTTTGATGACCTGGATTGTTATTATTTCTTCTTTTTAAATTAGAGTGGTGTAGGCTTAAAGAAAAACCATGCAGAAAGTGCAGGGTTCCCTATTAACATTTTGAATTAGTATGCTATCTTTGTTACAATTGATAAAACATTATGATAATTATATTATTAACTGTAGCGCATAGTATACATTAGGGTTCACTCTTTGTGTTCTGTTCTATGTTTTTTTAAAAACATTTTTATTCTAATATATATAATCTAAAATTTCCTGTTTTAATCATTTCCAAATATACAATTCATTGGTGTTAAAAACATTCACCACCACAATGGGGGGTGGATGTGGCTCAAATGGTTGGGCATCCGTCTTCCGTATGGAGGGACCTGTGTTTGATCCCTGGGACCTCCCGGTAAAATAAAAAAAAATAAAAAATAAAAACATTCACCACCATCCATTACTAAATTTCTACATCACCCCAAACAGAAACTCTCAACCAATTAAGCATTAACTCCCCATTCCTCACCCCCACCCTAGCCCCTGTATTCTAGTTTCTGACTCTAAATTTGCATACTCTTGTATTTCATATAAGTGATATCATACAATATTTGTCCAGCTTTTTTCATGTCTAGCTTATTTCACTCAATATGATGTCTTCAAAGTTTATGCATGTTACAGCTTGTGTAAGAACTTCATTCCTTTTTGTGCCTGAATAATATTCCATTGTATACCATGTTTTCTTTATTCATTCGTCCTTTGATGGACATTGGGTTGCTTCCACCTTTTAGCAATTAATTGTGAATAATGCTGCTATGAACATTGAAGTGTAAATATCTATTAAGAGTCCCTGATTTTCATTCTTTTGGATATATACCTAGAAGTGGAACTGCCAGGCCATATGGTAATTCTATACTTAACTTTCTCAGTAAGCACTGTGCTGTTTTCTTTTTCTTTTTTTTTTTTTTTAAGATTTATTTATTTATTTATCCCCCCCCTTGCTGCTTGTGCTTGCTGTGTCCATTTGCTGTGTGTTTTCTCCGTGTCTGCTTATCTCCCCCTTGCTGTGAGGTCCCGCTGCATCAGCCCACCGCGCTGCGCGGGCTGACCTGCCCTCACAAGGAGGCCCTGGGAAGCGAACCCAGGGCCTCCCATATGGTAAACAGGAGCTCTATCGATTGAGCCACACCCGCTTCCCACTGCGCTGTTTTCTACAGCAGCTGCACCATTTTACATTTCCCACCCACAGTGCAGGAGAGTTCCTGTTTTCCACATCCTCGCCAACAATTGTTATTTCTTGTTTTCTTTATAATAGCTATTCTTATGGGTGTGAAGTATCTCATTTTGGTTTTGATTTGCATTTGCCTAAAGGCTGATGATGTTGAGCATTTTTTCATGAGCTTGTTGGCTATTTGTAGATCTTTGGAGAAGTGTCTATTCAAGTTCTTTGCCCATTTTTTAATTGGGTTGTTTATCTTTTTGTTGTTGAATTGTAGAATTTCTTTATATATTCTGAATATTAAGCTTTTATTGGATATGTGGTTTCCAAATATTTTCTCCCATTCTAGGGAGAAAATATGTACATTCATTTACTTTCATGATGAAGTCCTTTGATGCACAAAAGCTTTAAATTTTGATGAGGTCCCATTTACCTATTTTTTTCTTTTGTTATTCATCCTCTGTAAAGGCTAAGCAACTATTGCTTAATATGAAGTCCTAAGATGCTTCCTTATATTTTCTTCTAGGAGTTTTATATTTGGTTCTTATATTTAGGTCTTTGATCCATTTTGAGTTGATTTTTGTATATGGTATGAGTATGAGGTAGGGGTCCACCTTCATTCTTTTGCATATGGACATCCAGTTTTCCCACCAACATTTGTTGAAGAGACTTTCCCAATTGAGTGGACTTGGCACCCTTGTCAAAAATCATTTGGCCATAAATGTGAGGTTGATTTCTGAACTCTCAATTTGATTCCATTGGTCTATATGTCTGTCATCATGCCAGCACCATGCTGGTCCCCTTTCCTTATTAGAGAAGTTGAGGGTTTACAAAACAATTATGCATAAAATACAGAATTCCCATTTACCACCCCACCACAAACACCTTGCATTGGTGTGGAACATTTGTTACAATTAATGATTGCACATTTTTATGATTGTACTGTTAATTAAAGTCCCTGGTTTAACTTAAGTATTCACTGTTGGTGTAGTGTAGTTCCATGGTTTTTTTTTTTTTTTTTTTTTTTTTTTTTTTTAAATTCTGTAAACATATATACAGTCTAATATTTCCCCTTTTAATCATATTCAGATATATATTTCAGTGCTAATTACATTCACAGTGTTGTGCTACCATCACCACCATCCATTACCAAAATGTTTCCCTCATTCCATATAGGAACCATGTATATTTTAAGCCTTAACTTCCCATTCCCTATCTCCACCCTGTCCCCTGGTAACCTATATTCTAGATTCTTACTCTATGAGTTTGCTTATTCTAATTGTTTGAAATTGGTGAGCTCATACAACATTTGTCCTTTTGTGTCTGACTTATTTCATTTGACATGATGTCTTCAAGGTTCATCCATGTTGTCTCATATATAAGGACTTCTCTCCTTTTTATGGCTGAATAATATTCCATGGTATGCATATACCACAAATTATTTATCCAGTCATTGGTTGATGGACATTTGGGTTACTTCCATCTTTTGGCAATTGTGAATAATGCTGCCATGAACATCAGTGTGCAAATATCTGTTCAAGCCTCTGCTTTCAATTCTTTTGGGTATATCCCTAGTAGTGGGATTACCAGGTCATATGGTAGTTTTATACTAAGTTTTCTGAAGAAATAACAAACTGTCTTCCACAGTGGCTGCACTATTTGACATTGCCACCAGAAATGAATGAGTGTTCCTATTTTTCCTCATTCTCTCCAACACTTATTTTCCATTTTTAAAAAAACAGCAGCCATTCTAATGGGTGTGAAACACCATGCTGTTTTGATTACTGTGTCTTTTGTAATAAGCTTTAAGATTGGGAAGTATGAGTCCTCCAACTTCATTCTTCCTTTTCAAGATGGTTTTCACTGTGTGGGACCCTTTACTCTTCCATATAAACTTGATGATGGGCTTTTCCATTTCTGCAAAGAAGGTTGTTGGAATTTGATTGGGATTGTGTTGAATCTGTAAATCGCTTTGGGTAGAATTGACATCTTAATAATTAGTCTTCCAGTCCATGAATGTGGAATGTCCTTCTATTTTTATTTTATTTTATTTTTTTTAGGTTGTCTTTAATACAGCAATGTTTTGTATTTTTTTTGTATACAAGTCCTTTATATCCTAGGTTAAATTTATTTCTAGGTATTTGATTCTTTTAGCAGTTGTAAATGGATTTTTTTTCCCCTTGAATTCCTTTTCAGATTGTTCATTACTAATTTATAGAATCAGCAATGATTTTTGTGTGTTTATACTGTACTTCACCATTTTGCTGAAGTGATTTATTAGCTCTAGCAGCTTTGTTGTGGATTTTGCAGGATTTTTTATATACAAGATCACATCATCTGCAAATAGGGAAAGTTTTACTTCGTCCTTTCAAATTTAGATGCCTTTTATTTCTTTCTTTCTTGTCCAATTTTTCTGTCTAGAGTTCTAGTACAATGTTGAAAAGCATTGGTGAGAGTTAGTATCCTTGTCTTGTTCCTAATTGTAGAAGGGAAATGATCAGTCTTTCGCCATTAAGTATGTTAGCTGTGAATTTTTCATATATGCCCTTTATCATGTTGAGGCAGTTTCATTCTATTCCTAGTTTTCTGTGTATTTTTTTTATCAAGATGGGTGCTGGATTTTGTCAAACGCCTTTTCTGCATCAATTGATACGGTCATTTCATTTGTTTCTTTTGTTCTGAAATAAGGCATTACATGATTTTCTTGTGTTGAACCATCCTTGAATTCCTGGAATAAATCCCACTTAATCATGGTGTATAATTCTTTTAATATGCAGTTGGATTTGGCTTGCTTGTATTTTGTTGAGAATTTTTGCATCTATATTCCTGAAGGGATATTGGTCTTTTCTTTTCTTTTCTTGTGATACCTTTATCTAGCTCATATTATAGAATGAGTAAGGAAGTGTTCCCTCCTTTTCTATTTTTTGGTGTTAAACTTTGAATGTTTGGTAAAATTCCCCAATGAAACCATCTAGTCCTGAACTTTTCTTTTTTGGAAGGTTTTTGATTATTGATTCAGTCTCTTCATATGTTATTGGTCTGTAGAGATCTTCTATTCCTGAGTCATTGGTAATTTGTGTGTTCCTAGGCATTTGTCCATTTCATCTAGATTATCTAATTTGTTGGCAGTTTTTCATAGTATCCTCTTATAATATTTTCTATTTCTATGGCGTTGAAAGTCATGTCATTTCTGATTTTAGTTATTTGCTTCCTCTTTTTGTGTGTGTGTGTCTAGCTAAAGGTTTGTAAATTTTATTGATCCTTTCAAATAACCAACTTTTGGTTTCATTGATTATCTCTATTTTTTATTCTCTATTACATTTATCTCTGCTCTAATATTTATTTCCATCCTTCTTTTTACTTTGGGTTTAGTTTTTTTTTTTTTGTTTTTTCTTTTTACCAGGAGGTCCCGGGGATCGAACCCAGGTCCCTCCATATGGGAGATGGACGCCCAACCATTTGAGTCACATCTGCCCCCCTGTATTTGTTTTTTAACATCCTCCAGTTGTGAGTTTACAGTTTTGATTTGAGATCTTTTTTAATGTAAGCATTTCGAGGTATAATTTTCCTACTCAGCACTGCCTATGCAGCATCCCATAAGTTTTGGTGTGTTCAGTTTTCATTTTCATTTGCCTCAAGGTATTTCCTAATTTCCCTCCTTATTTCTTCATTGACCTATTGGTTGTTTAAGAATGTGTTGTTTAATTTTCATGTATTTGTGAATTTTTAGTATACTCTTTTGGTGTTATTTCTAGCTTCATTCCATTGTGGTTAGAGAAGTTAGAATGTATGATTTCAGTATATTTAAATTTATTGAGATTTGTTTTGTGTCATATTCATGGTCTATCCTGGAGAATGTTCCATGTATGCTAGAGAAGAATGTATAATTTGCTACCACTGGATGAAGTGTTCTGTATATGACTGTTAGGTCTTGTTGATTTATACTATTTTTCAAGTCTTCTATTCCTTGTTCTTCTGACTGGATGTTCTATCCACAGTTGAAGTTACCTACTATTTATGTAGAATTCCTGTTTCTTCCTCAAGTCTGTCAATATTTGCGTCATATAATTTGGGGCTTGGCTGTTACGTGCATGTATGTTTATAATTGTTGTCTTCTTGTTCAATAATACCCTTTATTGGTATATAGTGTCCTTCTTTGTCCCTTGTAACAGTTTTTGACTTAAAGACTATTTTATCTGGTATCAGTATAACTACCCCAGCTCTTTGTTTACTATTTACATGGTGTATTTTTTTTCCCATCCTTTCACTTTCAACCTACTTGTGTCTTTGAATTTAAGGTGATTCTCTTGTAAACAGCATATATTTGGGTCATGCTTTTTAAATTCATTCTACCAATATCTGTATTTTTACTGGGAACTTGAATCCATTTACATTTACAGCAACTACTGATAATGGAGGACTTTCTTCTAACATTTTGCTATTTAGTCTTGCCAACCATTTTAAGTCCCTACTCATTTTCTTCCGTGTATATATTTCAGAAATTTTCTTTGTAATTACCATGGGGCTTAAATTTAACATCCTGAAGCTATAAAAACCACTTTTTTGTTTGTTTTTAGGAGGTACTGGGGATTGAACCCTGGACCTCCTATGTGGGAAGCAGGAACTCAACCGCTGAGCTACCCCAGCTCCCTATAACAATCACTTCTTTTTTCTTTCTATAATCATTTTTTTAAAACTTTATTTTGTATATTTAATTGAAAACATAAACAACTAAAAACTAAAAAAACACAGTTGATTAAAATCATACATTTCTCAATTAAGTGTACTGTATACATAACATTTTTTTTTTTTGATCATACAATATGTTACACAATATATTTGGTTCACAGTAACGCAATCATACGGTATTTGTCCTTTTGTGTCTGGCTTGCTTCACTCAACATAATGTCTTCCAGGTTCATCCATGTTGTCATATGCTTTACAACTTCATTTCTTCCTACAGCTGCATAATATTCCATCATGTGAATAGACCACAGTTTGTTGATGGACACCTGGGTTGTTTCCAACTTTAAGCAATCGTGAATAATGTCGCTGTGAACATCGGTGTGCAGAGTCTGTTCGTGTCACTGCTTTCAATTCTTCTGGGTATATACCCAGTAGTGGTATTGCAGGGTCACGTGGCAATTCTGTATTAACCTTCTTTAGGAACTGCCAGACAGTCTCCACAGCATCCCCACTAGCAGTGAATAAGTGTTCCTATCTCTCCACATCCTCTCCAACACTTGTAGTTCTGTCTTTTTAATAGTGGACATTCTGATAGGTGTGAAATATCTCATTGTAGTTTTTTTGTCACTTTTTTTCCTTTTTTTAAAATAATAAAAAATTTTTTTTTTAAAGATACTTAAATGTTACACAAAAAATATAGGCATTCCCATATGCCCCACTCCCCACACCCCCCACACCCTCCCACATAAACAACATCCTTCATTAGTGTGGCACATTCATTGCAGTTGATAAACACATCCCAGGGTATTGCCACTGAGCATGGACCATGGTTCACCCTGTAGTCCACACTCTCTCCCACATGGTTCTGCATTTTATGGGATGATATAAAATGGCCTATATCTGTCATGCAGTGTCATTCAGGATGATTCCCAAGTCCTGAAAAAGCCCCTGTATCACAACTGCTTTTTCCTCTCTGCCCCCAGAGCCTCCAGTGGTCACTGCCTCCACATCAATGTTTTAATTTCTTCCATTGCTAGAATCACAATATGTCCACGGTAGAATGCCAGTTAAGTCCACTCTAGTCCATAGTTCATTCCCCAATCCTGAGGATTCTGGGATGGTGATGTCCACTCCACCTCTAACTGAGAGGGGGCTTCGATTCCATACAACCGATGGATGGGACTCCCTTGCTTGCAGTTGTAGGGTCTTTGTTTCCTTGGTGTGGTGGTTATCAATCCTTACCTCCTTGTTAGTTGTCCTGGGGAGTCTAGTGAACTGGAGAGTAGGTGTTGCAACTCTGCTGAGATGCCAGCACATGGACAGTTCAAAGATTCCAGTCTCTTGGACATACACCTACCAACTCCAGCACCAAGTATAGGTTAAAATAGAAGGGATAGATGTGCCATAGTTGAGTCTAACTCTGTCACTCTCAGGAGCACAAACTACAAAGTAGGGCCCACTGGCAGGCACCAAACTCCAGAGCTATTTGCCCTGACCATAGGACCTGGGTGTCTCCAGAGCCCTCAGGAGCCCCACTATTTGGGGTAGTATCCACTTTGGCAGTCTATGCTATCCTGCTGAAATGTGTATAAGCATTACCTCTGGGATGACCTCTTGACTCACTTTGAAGTGTCTTAGTCCTATAAACTCATTTGTCTTTACCTTTGCCCCCTTTTATTTGAGGTCTTTTTCCAGTCGCGTTGCTAGTTGGTGTTTGGTAGTAATCCCTTGGTGCCAGGGAGGCTCATCCCTGGGAGTCATGTCCCATACTGGGGGGAAGGTAATGCATTTATATGCTGAGTTTGGCTTAGAGAGAGACCACATTTGAGCAACAAGGAGGCTCTCAGGAGGCAAATCTTAGGCACCCCACAACACTAGGCTAAGTTTCAATTTCAAGAGCAAAGGCTCATAAGCATAGTCCTCAATATCAAGGGCCTATCAATGGATCATCCTCCTTTGCCAGTCATTGCCCCTGCACTTGGAGGACTGTTGCTGCAGAATGTGGCAGAGCTCTCCTGGATGGGAATTCAATATTCTCTCGGTATTGTGTGAGTCTCCACCCACTGTGACAGTGCCCCGTGAACATTTGAACACATTTATAGAGCTTATATGTATGTCCAGGTGAACCTTCTCCCATGTATCTGCCATCACTGTCACCCCACACCAGTGATCCTCCCCTGCCCCATTTGTAACCCTCTGTGATCCAAAGCTTCTTCAAAAATGAAGCCAATAAAATAGCCAAATACAATTAATAGGCAAATGAAATAATAATGATAGGTTTAAATATAAGAAAATACATAAAAATTTAAAAAAACTAAAAAAAAAATTAAAAGATTGGGATATTAAAAAATAATGAAAAATATTAAAAAAATTTTTTTTGACATTTTGCCTTTCATCACTGTAATATCTGGTATCCTGTATGTACAGTGACATTTTCTTGCATTTATTCCCCAGTGTCTTACTTTTTTTCATTTTGTTTTTAAAGAAGTTTTAGGTCACAGTAAAGTCATATGCAGAATACAGGGGACTCCCATATTCCCAACATCCTTCCCCCTTTCTCCCTTCCCATATTAATGCCTATTTATATGTGGATGGTACCTTTGTTACAACTGATATACAAATAGTGAAACATAGCTATTAACCATGATAAATGGTTTACACCATGGTTTATATTTTAGACCATACACTTTTATAAATTTTGATGATATTGAACATGGTCTGTGGCCATCATTGCAAGATCATGCAGAACACTTCCATTGTCCACTCAGTAACCCCTGTTCCATCTATTCTCTTCCTCCCTCTCCCTCCCCTCAGGGCCCATGGTGACCCCTTAGCTTCACTCCTTGGATGACAAGATTCATAGTTCTTGCAACAACACTGAGGTCTTGACACACTGGTTTGTCCTCCCCTATTAGGAACCTCCCATGCTCTCGAGAGACTCCCGCCCCTCTGTTTGTGAACATATTTGTCCTCCCCAGGATGGAAGTCCAACTTCTTCCCGCTCATTATGTGGGTTTCCACCCACTGATACAACACATTATGTCATGCTGACAAAATGATCACTCACACACTCCCTAGAAGCCTGCTCCCTATGCACCCTGTCTCGAATGCCCCCCCATCCAACACCCTAAACCAGTAACCCTTCCTTGTCATATTGCCATATGAGTGTTCCCAACTTTGTACTTTCAACCACATACCCGCCAATCCTCAGTGTTCACCTGGTCCGTCTCCCAACCCTTGCTCTAATTCCCTGGACCTTCCAATCTACCCTCCCAAGTCTACCCACCTGTCGAACCTGCACTGCCCAACCCAGTAATACCCAGTAATATGACAGTATGCCCTCCTGTCATATCCCTTCAATGCGCAACTACACACTTTCGACTTATCATAGATTACGTCTGTATGAGCTTTGGCTCACAACCTTCTTCTCCCTTTCTATTTCCTGTAAACCTGTCTTCTAGACAATAGCTCTCTGAGTCAGCTCAATTTGCTTAATTCATATTAGTGAGGTCATGTAATATTCATCCTTCAATGCCTGGCTTGCTTCACTCAACATAAGGTTCTCAAGATTCATCCATGTTATCCCATGTGTTAGCACTGTATTCCTTCTTACAGCTGAGTAATATTCAGTGGTATGTATGTACCACATTTGTTTATGTATTCATCTGTGGATGGGCATTTGGGTTGATTCCAGCTTTTGGCAATAGTGAATACCGCTATGAACATTGGTGTGCATGTATCTGTTCGTGTCACTGCTTTCAGTTCTTCTGGGAATATACCTAGTAGTCGTAGTGCAGGGTCACGTGACAAGTCTATATTCAACTTCTTTAGGAACTGCCAACATTCCACAGTGGCTGTATCATTCTGCATTCCCACCAACAGTGAATAAGTGTTCCTGTCTCTCCACATCCTCTCCAACACTTGTAGTTCTCTGACTTTTTAATAGTGGACATTCTGATAGGTGTGAAATGATATCCCGTTGTAGTTTTGATTTGCAGTTCCATAATCTTTAGTGATGTTGAGCATTTCTTCATGTGTTTTTTGGCATTTGTATTTATTCTTTGGACAAATGTCTATTCAAGTCTTTTGCCCATTTTTTAATTGAGTAAGTTGTCTTTTTATTGTTGAGTTGTATCATCTCTATATATCCTGGATATTAAACCCTTATCGGATATATGATTTCCAAATATTTTCTCCCATTGACTTGGCTGCCTTTTCACCCTTTTGACAAAGTCCTGTGAGGTGCAAAAGTGTTTAATTTTGAGGAGGTCCCATTTATCTATTTTTTCTTTTGTCGCACATGCTTTGGGTATAAGGTCTAAGAAACCACCACCTGCTACAAGGTCTTGAAGATGTTTCCCTATATTATTTTCTAGTAGTTTTATGGTCCTGGCTTTTATATTTAGGTCTTTGATCCATTTTGAGTTGAGTCTTGTATAGAGAGTGAGACAGGGGTTCTCTTTCATTCTTTTGGTTATAGATATCCAGTTGTTCCAGGACCATTTTGTTGAAGAGACTCTTTTGTCCCATTAACATTAACTTAGTAGGTTTGTCAAAAACCAGTTGACTGTATAGGTGAGGGTTTATTTCTGGATTCTCAATTCCATTCCACTGATCGATGTGTCTTTATGCCAGTACCATGCTGCTTTCACCACTGTAGCTTTGTAATATGTTTCAAGGTCATATTACAGTGAAATTCTTCCCATGTTGCTCTTCTTTTGTAGAATGCTTTTGCCTATTCAGGTGCAGTTTCCCTTCCAAATAAATTTGGTAATTGCCTTTTCTAATTCTGTAAAGTAAGCTTTTGGGATTTTGATTGGTATTGCATTGAATCTATAAATCAGTTTGGGCAAGATTGACATCTTCATGATATTTATCCTTCCAATTCATGAGCACGGAATGTCTTTCCATATGCTTAGGTCTTTTTAAATTTCTTTTAGCATTGTTTTGTACTTTTCAGCATATAGGTCCTGTAATACTTTGGCTAAATTAATTCCTAGGTATTTGAGTCTTTTTGTCTCTATTGAAAATGGAATTTTCCTCCTAATTTCTTCCTCAATTTGTTTAGTACTAGTGTGCAAAAACATTACTGATTTTTGCGTGTTGATCTTGTATTCTGCCACTTTGCTGAACTTATTTATTAGCTCAAGTAGCTTTGTTGTGGATATTCAGGATTTTCTAAGTACAAGATCATGTCATCTGCAAACAGTGAGAGTTTTACTTCCTCTTTTCCT
>JAQZBX010093598.1:0-12133 GCA_029593785.1 Cabassous unicinctus | reverse complement strand
AAAAATGAGCACAAGTCCATTACTTATTACTCACATGTACATCAGGAATGGGTTTGGTTACCAGGGAGATTCCCAGGACAATGAGGATAGTCATAAAAAAGAGAATGATGGCAAAGTACAGATAGTGCACTCCACAAATAATCTTGGGGCAGTTACTAGCAGTAAAGCAATTCCCTGTCCCATAGGCAAACTCTGCTATCATCCGAATAAGGCCAACTACAAGGCCAATGATCAGACCCCAGAAGGCTCCCTGCAAAAGAAACAAAAACAAAACCAGTTTTAGAGACAATGAGAAGTTATAATTACCACACTACCTGCTTTCTTGTTCTAAGGACCAAACAAAGGCTAACCTTAAGCACAAGGTTACCAAACCAGGAAAGCTCCAAATACGTGTGTTTAGTAGGGGGCTGTTGCTATGAAACGTCATTGCACCATTGATTCTCCAACTTCCAGGAGACTAATAAAACTTCCCAAGTTGAATAATTTTCCTTGCCTTTTCATTTACATTTAGGGTTTTTAAATTATAATTCAATTTGTAGAATAAACAGAACTGACTTTTGTTACACAATTTACAAAACCGACATTACATAGGTTTGACAGTTCCATTAAGTTTTTGACACTCAAAAGCATTTATTTTCTCTGAGAATTTGGTGGGGGTGGGGGGATATGCCCCTTTTTCCCTGTCATAGGTGTTATATTTAAGGAAAACAGTATTGCATTGAGGTGAAGAGAATGAACTTTGGATGGAGAAAGACCTGAATTTGAATCCCAATTACCCCACTTACTAATATTAAGTAATTGTGGAAGGCATAGGGATAGTAACCTCTCTATTCCTGTTCCTTATCTGAAAATTATAATAACAAGGCTAACACCTAGGAACAATTAAGAGATTAGATTTATATGGTCTATTACAATTGATCAATTATATGTATCATAAAAGCAATGAACATAATTTGAATGCTTATTAGTATGCCAGGTCTTTGTAAAAAGAACCTTACATATTTTATTTAGACTCAGAACAACTCTATGAAGTAATTACTGTTATGCTCTTTATTTTACATATAGGGAAACTGAAGCACAAAGAATAGAGTCATTTGCTGAAGATCACATGCTATTAATTGTCAGAGCCAGAATTGGGCCCTGGTAGTCTGACTCCAAAACCTGTGTTCTTTAGCACTGTGCACATAGTATTTCACAAAAAGTATAAAACTATACTATCAATGTGCATTACACATGTATACACTTCAATAAGCATCAAGAATTGTGGTTGGCTGCAACTGAAATTGAGATGAAGCTTTGAGATACATAATTAGGGTGAAAAGGAGGCATTTTTTATACTCCAATGAAATAAAACAATTTTTTCTCATTTCAGCAGGGGAAATTTTCCCCCCAATTTACCTACCTGCTCATTGACTCTTTTACAGAAAATGGCAAGCAGGAAGACAGCTGCAATTGGAGGTCCAAGGTAGCTAGCAATTGATTCTACGTAATGGAAAAGTTGCCCATTTTGAGATAGCTGTACAAAAGGAACCCACAAAATGCTGGTGACAATTAATAGAATGATAAACAACCTGGAAAGAAAACAAAATATTTAAATATTAATAAAAAATATTGGAACCTCCATTGGGTTTTTGTTCTTTCATTCATTCTTGTTTCTGTTCATTGGTTTTCCCAAATAAAATCAAGATTCTGGTCCTAACATGAACCCATGCACATTTAATAATATCCAGTTAGTAAAATGCTGATAAATCAACTGCTTTTTTGTACTTGGCCCTATCTTCATCCATGTGATTATATATCCATTCATAAAAACAGTTTAAATGTCAGCAATTGATTGATCAATCTCTAATGTAATGCACATAATATATGATTAGAAATAAACACAGCAGTATTACTATTAATAAGTAATCATTTGTATGATAAAAAAAGCAGATTCCCATTTTTTTGCCCCAGTTTGAAGGATACTAAGTCAGTTTGCATAGGTTAGAATTAAAACAGCCTCTATCCCTGAGTGCCAAGTGAATTGACAAGTAATACTGCTTTGTGCATTTTACTACATGAGTACTTAGGCAGGTAGAAGGAATTTTGGTTGAATTATTGGTAAGTGATAAAAAAAAATCTATCAGAGGCTCCTGGAGTCCAGGAGGCATGGCTTGTTCACCTTTATAAATCTCACAGCACTCTGTGTTTGTTGTGTGAATAAGCAAACAAGCATAATTTGCTAGACTATCCATAAAAGGTCAGCATTTCTCTGTGCCCAGCTGAAATAGAGAGGTGTTGGTTGGGTGAAGAGGGAAGCAGGCATTTGGGCAAGAGACCATGGCACAAGCATCTCACAAAACTTAGAAAACTTCTGCAACTTCCAGTAACTAAATGTTACCACAAAGTCTTAGCCTTAACACAGTAAGGCTTCCGTAAATAACCTCTACTATCCTTATTTTTATCATCATCAGAGATGAAATCATTCCTCTCCCAGGCTTTTTTAGATTCAATTACTTTTTATCACATGTAGAATAAACTCCAAAGTCTTGTTATGGTCTCTGGCATCCTTTCTGACCTTGTTTCTTATCACTCTGCCACTTGCTCCCCAAGTGCCAACCTCACTCATGGCTGTTCTCAAACACACCTGAGCACGTGACTGTCAGAGATAAGAGACAACCAGCATTTGAAAGTTTGTAAAAGTAACTATTTATTTAAAAGTGTCACCCCGATTTTTATATCTGGAAAAAAGATCAAGTGGATTGAAATGTTTTTCAATGCCCTCTCCCCTACTCTAGAACTCTGTGACTGGTTTCACTGGAATCAAAGGTGAGGGGGATTTAGTTTGCATCTGCTTTTGTACTTTTCCAGAGAAATTTCAGGCAGAAACCAGGGTTCTCTTACCGCCCAGCTATAAGGAGCTCTCTCTCTGATGCCTGCTTCCGGATCTTGGTATAGAGGTCCATGGTGAAGAGGGTGCTGGCGCTGTTGAAGATGGAGGTCATGGAGCTCATGAGAGAGGCTAACATGACAGACAGCATCAGGCCTCTCAGTCCTGGGACCAGAAGAGGGTGCAAGTGCTGGTTAGGGGCTAGATGCCATGCTGTGATCCATGAGGGTCTTGCAAAACCAGAGAGGTGTTGCAATATAAAAACGTAATGGAACATTAACAAATTGATGTGTCTACAAACAGACATTATCATGTTGAGTTTTATGCATATTTCCTGGTGTTTTGAGAACAACCCAGTAAAGAATTTTAGTTCTAAATATAAATCTAAACATCATCTGCTGGAACCTAATTTTGGAAGAGTGGCAACACTGCAGTGCTCCTGTTCTTTGGGGAGGAACTATTGGTTTCCTGAAGCCCTGTGGTAACTGTGGAGGAAGAAGTCTAGTAAGAGGTTCTGCTGAAGAAGTCTTTGGTAGGGCAAAGCTGAGGGTTTTGAGACATCATGGCAGCTTCTTTCTCTACTTTTCTCTGTCATTTAGTGATTTCTGTAAACCTCTTAAGACAGAATTTTGAATGGGGTGTATGGATGATATCACTTGTGGGTCATGTTCTCTTCCTCCTGCAAATGCTTATGGGTGTCAAGGAGGAGGATGGTAACAGAAGTCTTAGCCAACCTTTGATGACCCTAAGGTTCAAGATCACCAGCTTATGCCCAAGCGTTTACCCTGCACTGTTTCTTTACATCATGGCAATTATGACCTTCTAATATGCTACCTAATTTACCTTTTAAAATAATTGTGTGGTTCATTTTCTATCTAACAAAACTGGAAGTGAGCTCCCAGGAAGCTGAGGATTTTGTGCCTACTTCACTTGCATTTTCTCAAGTACCAAGGCAGTGGCTGGCACATAATAGGCACACAACAAATAGTTGTATATTGAATAGATTGGGATCTATTATTTGGGTATCATTGGTCTAAAGATGATCTCTAGTCTTTCAAGTTTATAAGTTTATGGCTATGGAATTATTATTGACAATTAAAATTACATTAAAATATTCTTGACTAGCTTGGAAGAGAGTCTAAAATATGAAGGACTAAGAATTCTTCTAGCAGGAACAGTATCTGGTTTATCGCTGTATTCCCTGGACCTAACACAGGGCTGGCAACCTACGGAAGGTGCTCAAGAAGTGTCTGATAAATTGAATTGAAACTAATGGAAGTAAGACTAAGCAAGGATTTATCATCACTTTCCTTAATGGCCCATCTACAGAGCAGGCCTCTGAGGCAGTCCCAGCAGTGATGTTTTCTTACCGTCAGGCATCAACTCTAGCACCAGCATTGGGTAGGCATAATTAGTGCAGCCAACTTCAGTACCACAGTGTTTCATACATTCAGAAGGTACAACACATGCCACTCTATCTGAGGAGGAATTCAGAGGTGAGTTCAGAGAGAGGGCCCAAACAACAACCATAGCCACTGGACAAAGAGACAAGCTGTAGCTTCACAGGAGAAAAAGATGTCTGTCTAGAGCTTGGGAACTCAAATTTGATTTATCATTGTTGAATGTTCATATCACATATCTGGCCCCCCTTTCACACTTGCAGCTCCCTGTATACTGACCTGGGGGCAGGGCTTTTCCTAGGGATGTGGCCCAGGTAGAGCATTCTAGAGATAGAATGAGTTGATACCATCCTCCAGAAAAATATGAAAAGAATAAAATTCTCCCAGGAACACCAAACTCCATAGATAAAAACACAATGCCTTGGTGATTTTTTTTTGCATAAACATTATTATGAATTCAGATAGTAAAGTTTGATGAAGCATTAACTAGAATACCAACATCTTAGCTTATCTGCTTCTTTTCATTTAAAAAATTCTCTTCAAATCAATTGTCACATAGAAATGTATTTTTTGCATAACCACAATAATTGTTGAGACAAAAGTTTGTACCTTGCTTTTTCTCTTTAACATAGTAACTTCATCGTTTTCCCAAATTTTGAGATAGTCTTCAGTCTCTAGAGTGCAACTTTCCATAAAGCAGGCATACAATAATTTCTTTAGCTATTCCCTGCTTGTTGGATATCTATACATTCTTTACTGTTATAAACAACACCATGTTGTTATTTCACCCAAAGAAAGATGATGCCCAGTTGCAAAAACCTTAAGTGGATTCAGTATTATTTGATGAATTGTCTCTATAATAATCAAAGGATTTGATTGACCAAGAAAGGTTTGATTATATTTCCCTCACTCTTCATAATAAAGAAAGAAATTTTATTTTAAGGAAGATTTTTCAACACTAGTACTTATCTTCAGCTGACTCAGAAATTAAAATACCCCAATTCCAAAGCAATGAAAGCTGGTATAGTTCTCCAGTCATCCAAGGGACCAAGAAGAAGTGGCAGTACATCAAAGAATCTTCTCAGTCAGAGAAGCCACAAGACTCAACCTCCACAGCTCACTCAAATCTACCTCATCCTCCAGTACCCTTCTGCCTTATACTCTAGACCTGCCTAAATCCAGGCCACTCACCAAATCAGGACTCATGGACTTAAACACCTATGGGAGACAGGCCAACATCACAGAAGAGCTAAGGGAAAGAGTGTCAAATGCACAAAGTTTTCCTGCCTTTGCACAATTGTTTCCTCAACCTGAAATTCTGATTTTACCTTCATCTGTTTTCTTTCCCTTAGTTTATCAAGATTTCACCACACCTTGAAAACACTTCTCAGAATTCAAGCATGAAAAAGAGAGGACATGTGGATTCAGGACTTACCTGTGTACAGGATGCGGCTGATCATCCCCGGCATCACCATAAGGAACATGGGCAGCAGCTTCAGGTACCCACACATGATGCAGGCGGCCTTCACATGAGACATATCCTTGCCCGACAGGCAGCGCTGCACAATGACCTGCCAGGAAGGCACAAAACACTCATGAAATGACCAGATGGTGAGTGTCTGTTTTTGAGATTTAATGGTACAATAGGAAATGATGTCATGGTTAGTGGAAAATGATGGGCTTTGGAGTGAGATCAGGATTCAAACCCTTGTTCTTATATGATATCTGGCCCCTGTGAGTCTCAGGTTGATATTCTCTTAAATGGGGTTACCTCTTACAGGTTATTCTGAATATTTGACATAATGTACACAAGGTTCTTGGTGCACAGCAATCAATAAGCATCAGTTACTATTAAAATAAGTTTATGGCTCCCAGGCTGTAGTAGGGCAATGACTGTGCACTCCTCTAGGTATAAAACTATTGCTACTGATTCCAGTGTGTTTAAGTTGGGCCTTTAATATTGTAGACATGAAGTAAGCCACATACTCATCAATATCCCTCTTCTGTTATGGAGTAATTGCCTTCTTGGGGAATTAAGCCTGTTGCCATAACAACACCATAGTCTGGCAACTATCAGAGTAGAACCCTGAGACATTCATCTCTAGATTTCTTCAGAATATATTTCTGAGAATCTCATCTAGTTATGAATCAAATACAGTATTATCCTTGGAAAATGAATGCATATAATTTCATATTTCCTATTTAAGTTGTGCAATCTCTCAACTAAGAAATTTCTAATAAAGTGTGATTTCTTCTTAATAGTTTTTCTTGTAAAGGACTGTCAGCAGGTAGGGACTCCTTTTTTTGCCTAATTCTCTTTGGAAAGGCAAATCCATTAGGGACATTCAGTGCTGAGGGTGGGAGGGCAGGACGCATTTTTAGACAGAGGGCTAGAAGCTGACGGTTGCAGAGACAACACACATCACACCTGAGGAGGAAAGCCCTACCTACACACAAACTTAGACATCACATCTAAGCGTGAATGTGAGGCTACTTACAGGAGACAAGTGGAGATGGTCAGAAGTGAAATATAAATAATAAAGATGGTCCTGCAAATCAATGATGAAAAAATATATTCTTTGGTAGATATGTTGGGAAACCAGTTCATTACAAAGGAAAAATAAAGCTGGATCACACACTAATGTCACAGTAACCATAGATTCAAGATGTGTTAAAGATTGTGAAAGCATAAGCTTGAAGGTGAAAGAGATGGTTCAGGGAGGATAAAAAACTTAAAAAAAACCAAAAAGATGCTATAAAAAAGGAACATTCAGAAAACAAAAAAAAATTCAGAGATCTTGGAAACTAAAAATACAAAGGCAGAAAAACTGGAGAAGAAATTTGAGGAAATTGCCTAAAGAAAGTAGAGCAAAAAGACCAAGACATGGAAAATAAGGAGAAAATATAAGAATACTTGAGAACACGCTCACGATATCCAACCCCCAAACATACAAGATCCTAAACTAGAAAACCAAATGGAAGAAATCAGTGAAAGAATACAAACATACAAGATCCCAAACTAGAAAACCAAATGGAAGAAATCAATGAAAGAATCCTCCCAAATGACCAACGACATCAATTACCAGATTAAATGGTCTCATAGTGGCCCTTTACAATGTTTGAAAATTGATCCATACCAAGGCATATTGTGGTGAAATTTCAGAACACTGAGGACAAAGGAAAGACAACCTTCCAGAGAGAAAAGACAACCTTGCAGAGAGAAAAGACAGTCCACATTCAAAGATCAAGGATCAGAATATATGCAGGCCTCTCAACAGTGAAAATGGATGTCAGAAGACACTGAATCTATGACTTTAGGAAAATTTATTTACAAACTAGAAGTTTGCATATGGCCAAACTATCAGTAACAGAAAGATTGGAGTGAAGACATTTTCAAACATGCGAAGTCAGAGTAAATGTACCTCCTTTGAGGCCTTTCTCAGGAAGCTACTGGAGGATTTATTTGTCCTGAAAGAAAGAATAAGCCAAGAAAAAAGAAGACATGGCAATAAGAGCTAAAACCTATGAGAAAGGCAAAGGGAATCCTAAGATGGTAGTGAAGGAGGTCCTGGGTGTGTGTGGCCACCAAGCATTAAGGACAACCTGCTAGACTGAGAGAGTCAAAGTGCTGTGGGAGAAAGTGAGGAGAAGGAATTAGTACAATACTTGATGTGTTTGCAAGATTTGAAAGGAGATTTATAGGAATGCATGTGGCTCAAACTGTTGAATGCCTGCTTCCCACGTGGGAGGTCCTGGGTTTTGTTCTTTGTGCCTCCTAAAAACAAAAACAAATGACAAGGGAACAGATGTAGCTCAGGCCATTGAGCACTCATCTCCCATTTGGGAGGTCCTGGGTTCAGTACCTGGTGCCTCCTGGAGAAGGCATGCAAGCAATGAGCAGACAGATGAGAGAACCATCAGGGGGAGGGGATAAACTAAACAAACAGAAACAAATAACAAGCAAGCAAACAGAATCTCAGGGGAGCCAATGTGGTTCAGTGGTTGAGCACCAGCTTCCCACTTACAAGATTCCAGGTTCATTCCCCAGCCCCAGAGAGTTTGGGGTATAATTAATAATAATTACCAAGAAAATCCCCCCATTATTAATTCCAGGGGGGAAAAAAGCTATAGTAAAGAAGAGATCAGAGGATACCATTTGGCTCAGCTGTGAATTACATTTACATTGTCACAAAGATGGAAGCACTGGATGTTGATCTCCCCCAAATTATGATTTAAATCTATTGGGAAGATGGGGAACAGGAGGTATGATTGCGTGTGATCAAAAATGCAAATTTGAAGGAGAACTAACTTATCTCTCATCAAGGGAAGCCAGTAGAAAAAACCAAGATGGAGCAACACAAGCATGTCATCTGAATCACTCGAGGTGCAAGCTAACAGGCAAATTCTGATTCAGTGGATCATGGGAGTGTCTGAGAGTCTTTGTTTTTAATGAACTCAAAGGTAATGTGCATGCTGATCATCCAGGGACCACACGTTTAGTGCAAAGATTTAAAGAACAGAAATAAATACCAAAACACTCAACTGAAAGAGCTGAAAGTATTTGAAATGCTTGCCTCTGAAGAACAGAGAGTGGGGAACTGGGCCGCTATTTTTCATAACAATCCTTGTAGAACTGTTTGACTCTTTAAACAATATATGTGTATAATTTTGACACAAAGTAGAAACTAGACGCTTCTCTATGAGAAGAAAAATAACAACATAAACATTTTAATACACACACACACATCACCTGATCTGTGCACCAGTACCACACAGCTACAATCGTCATTCCAAAAATCATTCCTGGCCATGGAATATCTCCAGTGACAGCATCTCGGAAAATGTGGAAAGAGTCTGCCTGTGGAGTATAGCATCTGGGGCTGATGGTCAGGTTGTCACACTCGACTATGGATGGGATGGCATTCATGTACTTCTCTGTGAAACTCTCATAGCCTCCAACTTCAGCAAATGCTGAAAAGGCATCAGATAAAATGAAATGTCTTACAGAAGTTTAAGACACCTGGTGTTCATGATTATTCCTCTGTGGTTAAGATACCATAGCACACCAGCCTGGTCAAGTCCTCAGTGTCTTTTTTCTGGGATCCATGTTTTTCTAGTACCATCATGAGCATTGAACCTGCTACCAAATTTACATTCACAAAGCATATAAAGCAAATTGCTTTTTATCTTTTCTTGTTGTAATGCTTTTAAATTTTTTGTAAAGTTTCTATATTAATGGTAAAAGTAAAATTGTTACACAATAGACTGATATTGAAGCCTCACAGCCATCCAGAGAAGAAGCAAATTTGAAAGTGAGCTAATGAATGAGTTCTGTGAAATTAGCCACCAGAAAGCCTCAAGTCTTCTGAAAGTGTCAGGAAGTGATGACCTCTCTTCCTGACACAGAGCCCAGCCAGTCTAACCTTAAAAATTGGGAAGATAAGGAGCAGAAATTGAAGGCAGCAGGTTAGATGTGAGTGAGAAGAACTGGTGTGACTCAGCCCACCTGGAGTCTGGAAAGGTTAGTCAGGAGTAGAAACGAGCTATAATGGATGGAAGTCTTAGAAAGATGAGCCCATGTATCTGGGGCCATTTCATATAGGTTCAAATGAGGAATACAAGTGTATCATACAACTGCAGAGTTGAGGTCAACATTAATTTGCTTCCTTATTAGTTATATAATTGAGCACCTACTATGTGCCAGAAATTAAGCTTGGCAGTAGGGATTTATTATGTGCAAAACAAGTGAGCAAGGCAGAAGCTTGTCCTAGTGAAGGGTACAGACAAGTAACCACAAAACAGGGTAATTGCTTTGATAAGGGAAATAAGGTTTGTAACAAAAATACAGGGAATAAATACATGGGAGACTTTAAGAGATGAGGGAGTCCCATCTCCTCATCCTAAGAATGAGAGAAATGAGGCTTAGAGAGGCTGAGTAATTTCCCAGGGAGTGCATCACTGAGGCTAGAAACAAAAAGAAACATGAACAAGAATAGCGTAGAGGTTCTGGCTAACAAATAGAAAGATTTGTTACTAGCAGATGCTTCCAGAGCAGCACAGTGCAATAGAACTTTCTGCAGTGATGAAACTGTTCTATATCTGTGCTGTCCAATATGGTAGCTACTAACCATACATTGAGCACTTGAAATGTGGCTAGGTGTCTGAAGAACTGAATTTTAAATTTTATTTAACTTTAATTAAGTTAAATTTAAATAGCCACATGTGACAGTGGCATAAATATTGTGCTGAAATCACCAACTATCATCATGAATTTGTCTGTCTTTGCAGCTCTATCAGTTTTTGTTTCATGTATCTTAAAGCTCTGGGATTAGATGCATATATACTCAGTATATTTGTATTCCCTGCAGCTCAATTAGGTAGAGCATGGTGATTGCAAAACAGGGGTGGAATCAAGAGAGGTTTATTTTCACCCATTTTACTGTGTGCATGGAGTTCCTAACCAAAGATAAACAAATACCATAGCAGAAGAAAACAAAACTTAGCAAATTATAAATTCAGTTCATCAGTATTGCCTGCTGGCATAATTTAATCAAAAGATCAAACTAACTGTTGATACTAATAAGTCAGAGTCATCAGGAAAATTCAACGTATCTTTGTTGATTACAATAAAGTGAGTGGTGTTCTTTAATAGATTTCCATCTGAAACAGTTATATTAAGGTTAATATTCAGTTAACTAAATTTTGGCTAATACTTAATATTTCATTTCATGAAGATTCTATGTAAATGAAAGGTTTTTGTGCATTGAATCCAATAAGTCAATACTTTTCCAAAATCATGAAACCATAAGTACTGATTTCATCCACTCTGAACCAAAGAAACAATGTTAAATAAGATAATTAACCTAAGCAATAATTTTCTAAGGGGGATAAAGTCCTTCTCCCCCATGTCTTCATATTGAAATAGTGTAGGAAGAAAGAATTCAGGCCAATATTTCAATGATGGGAATTATATAAATGACTGGAAAATGAGTCTTGCTGGAACTGGGAGGCAGCAGATAAAGAGCAGCCCAGAGAGACTGAGCAGAAACATGTCCCATGATTTCCATTCCCAGGCACATTCCACACACATGCCATCATCTGTCTTTGTTCACTTACCAAACCCCATGAGAATAAAAGAGCCTATGAGCATGATGATGGTCTGGAGGGTGTCTGTGTATATCACTGAGGCCAAGCCCCCTGTGGAGATAAAGAGAAAGACCAGAGCATTTTGTCTATGAGCTCTCATTTATTTGTCTTCATCTCTGAGTTCTCCCCTACCCAAACCCTGGATATGACTCAGCAGTCCAGGCTGTGCTACAAGTTCATCTAGGAATCATTATTTCATTAGTACTTGTGTCTCCCATTGATTCTCCTGTCTCCCTTGCATTGTCTTCACTCAAGGTTTCTATGAATTACCATGGAGTTCTCTCTTTGTGTGAATTTTTGAATATTAATTGCAGAAAAGGCAAAAATTTAATATTATGAAAATTTCCCTTAATTTGCCACATTTAGTAGAGCAGGCTATCTCTAAAAAAATTTAGCAAAGCCATTTTTGCTCCAATGTTGGAACATATCACCATTTCTTTGGATGAATAGTAGATATAGTAGTATAAACACTGACTATGATGGTGTTTTGCTGCATTGTTGTACAAAAAAAAAAAAAATTGACAACAATACCTTCTCTTTAAACTCTAGGTTCACTAGATTCACAGATAACAGATGTTTCCTTTATGAGAGTATCCCAGGGGAAAAAGACTGATCCTGAAAATAGTAGATCTGTGCCTCCATCTCACTTATTCTGAAACATGTTCATTGTGTGAAAACTGTTCCAGAACTGTCTTGATTATTCAAAGTGTTATTTTTC
>JAQZBX010093597.1:0-12132 GCA_029593785.1 Cabassous unicinctus | reverse complement strand
TTATTACATTTTCCTATTCATTGTATCCTGCAATTGTAATGGCTTCATCTTTGAAGAAGCTTTGGATCACAGAAGGGTTACAACTGGGGTGTGGGATGATATTTGGTGTGAATTGTCAGGGATGGGGGATGCATGGGAGGAAGTTTACCTGAGCATAAGTATAAGGTATATAAAAATGTTCAAATGTTCATGGGGCATTGTCACAGTGGGTGGAGAATCACTCAATAAATGAGGGAATACTGAATTCCCATGCTGGAAAGCTCTGCCCCATTCTCTAAGGGAGCAGCAACAGTTCCCCAAGTGCAGGGGCAGTGACTGTTGTGGGAGGATGATCAACTGATGGGCCCTTGATATTGATGTGCTAGCCTTATGAGTCTTTGCTCTTGAAATTGAAACTTAGCCTATTGTTATGGGGTGCCTAATGGTTGCCTCCTGAGAGCCTCCTTGTTGCTCAAGTGTGGCCTCTCTCTAAGCCAAACTCAGCATATGAATGCATTACCTTCCTCCCAGCCTGGGACATGACTCCTGGGGATGAGCCTCCCTGGCACTGAGGGATTAATACCAAGTGCCAACTGGCAATGCGACTGGAAAAAGACTTTGAATAAAAGGGGGAAAAGGTAAAGACAAATGAGTTTATATGGCTAAGAGACTTCAAAATGAGATGGAGGTTACCCCAGAGGTAACGCTTATGCACATCTCAGTAGGCTCTCATAGAATTCCAGTGTGGTTATCATCCCATTTAGTGGGGCTACTGAGGGCTCTGGAGACACCCAGGTCCTATGTTAGGGCAGATTGCTCCAGATTTTGGTGCCTTGCCAGTGAGCCCTACTTTGGATTTTGTGCTCCTGAGAGTGACAGAGTTGGACTCAACTATGTCTACTATGTTTTCAGATTGTTGTACACTTCATTTGATGTAACAAAATGCTATTGATCCAGGGGGAGTAGATGTGGCTTAAGTAGTTTGGTGCCCGCCTCCACATGGAAGGTCCTGGGTTCAGTTCCTGATGCCTCCTAAGGAAGATGAGAAAGATAAGAATTTGATGCAAAGGGCTGGCCTAGTGTGCTGACGCAAGGGAGATGACACGATGAGGATACACAATGAGAGACACAACAAGCAAGGAGTAGATATGACTCAAGTGATTGGGCACCTCATTCCCACATGGGAGGTCCACATTTGGTTCCCAGTGCCTACTGAAAGAAGATGCACAGACACAGACAGCAGACAGCAAGTGCAAACAATGAGGAGGGGAAATAAATAATTAAATATTTTTAAATAATTCTATTAATTTAATTATTTGTAAATAAAATACCTATATCTAGATTAAGTTTAAAAAAATCAGTAGGTTGTTGAAAAAATCTGAAAACACAAATTGTTAGTATGTGGATCAAAGAAACTACATATATATTATTGATGTGATGTAAATTAGTACAGAGGCTGTGGAATACCATTGATACTGTATCAGTCAGCTATGCCCATGTTAGGTTGCAGTGACCAATAACTCTTAATTTTACATGCTGAAAGCAAGAAAGATTATTTTCTACTTATTACACATGTTCCATGACTGTGGGCTCTGACGCTACTACATACCATCCACATTATTTGTCCAGGCATGTGGAACACCTTGTATATGGAATGACATTGGTTCTTGTTGCTGAATAAAAAGATATTGCAAACACATACACATAAGTTAGGTCTGAAACCAACATTCCTTCCTTTTGCTCATATTTCATTGATGATGAATATCATGTGGCCCATTCTGGGAGTAATGAATTGGGATGCAATAATTCCATCTTAAAAGTGAGGTAGGATAGTTTAGGGAAAAGCAAAATGTTGATAGCAGAGACTTGGCAGAGAACATGGCTGTGAAACCCCACCCAGACCCCTGCCATGAGGTCTCATTTGGGTCAAGGGGAAGCCCTGGATACCTTCAAAAGGCCTAGCCATTGGCCCCCTGAGAACTGACAGGTGGTGTAACCAATCAGAAAATCAAATAGTAAACAGCTGGGACTGGGGGTGGGGAGTGAATAATGGCTTAATAAGGGAAGGCCCACAAGCCCAAAGCCCTCTTTCTCTGCCTAGAGGAGCCTCACTGACAACTGGGGTTGTGTAATCCTGTACTTTTTTCCTGTTTCTGTTCTTTGCTCCCGTTTCTCAATAAACTCCTTTTACTGGCCTACCTTATGGTGTGTTCTTAAATTCTTTTATGTAACATAGCCAAAAACCTGGGGGAATCCATCAACCCCAACTTCCCCCAACTTCACAAGGGCTCTATAGAAGGGGCATTATAGAAGGGGCATCTGATATTTTGAATAATGGACCAAACATGGCTTTATTTCTTAAATTTCAGGTACACATGCTATGACCCTGTGTTTCCAGTCAAGAAAGCAGTTACCTACATGATGGAATAAACAGTTATGAAAAAGGAGATAAACATGGTAAATCTCTAGGTTTTTAAGGTGATTGCATTTGGACTGTTTTTAAAAGTATAGGTTTAACTCTAAGTGTGATTTGGAATGTAATATATTCTTCCTTTCCAAATCCCCTGCTAAATGTGGATGAAATTGTGTTACATTTTATTCAACAGAGTCAACACATATCCTTTAATATTAATTTCTTTGAGGTTAATGTAAAGAACAAACTAATTATATTTGTCCCTGATTCCTGAAATATATTCATTTTAATTTCATCAATATTTGATACCTCTGAGGATTCCAACTCCTGGTTAAAACCTGTCAGTGTTTTGTTCGGCCCTGACCATAGGCAATTACAAAAGCTTTACCTTACAGTCCACATAGCAAAGTTGCCCTCACCTCACCAGACTTGGTGCCCAGCCAGTGCACTGCAGTCTCTGAAGGAAAATGCGGTCAAGGACTCACACCTTCCAGGCAAGGCTTGCTCTTGAGCACAGCTGCATTCCTATCCCAGGTGCCTCCAGTAGAGCCTGTGGTCAAGGGCCCCAAACCAGCACTTCCTCAGGTGACTCAGGTGAGATCTCCTTATTGGAGGGAGGTGAGGGGCCTTGAGGGCACTTGCTCCTCTCCTTCCCACTACGCAGTATTTTTAGTTTTTTTAGATTTTTTTAATTTTTAAAGAAGCTTTAGATTATATAAATGTTACAGAAAAAGTATAAGGGATTGCCATATGCCCCAATCCATCCCCTCTCACACTTTCCCATTAACGACATCCTTCAAAAATGTGGTACATTTATTACAATTGATGAACCCATATTGAAGCATTTCTACTAACCATGGACTACAGTTTACATTATAGTTTACACGCTGTAGACTACTCATACAACTTAAAGTACAAAGACATGTTATGAATGTTCTTTACCAAATATTTCTGTAATGATTAGAATCATGAGGTAGTCTGATATCTAGTATTTTTGCTTTTACCATTATTAACTAATTTCTCTTATTTGCAGTCAAAATACTATCCTTCCAATGATATCTGTAAGCTCCTAGCAATTGCATTATAAATGAAGTTAAGGGTTTTCACAATCATAATTAGTTTTTGCTTTTCTCTGAAATAAATATATATTTATATTTAAAATAAAATCCACAGGAGCCTTTGTCAGATACTCCCTCAGCAGTGAGTTGATCCCCATGACTGTGTTTATTCACCTGCCCCCCCACACAGTGATGCCTTTCCACATCATGATGGAACAGTGTTGAGTCCAAGTCTTTCCTCGAATTACCCTCTTGCTTATACTATCACAGTAAGTGACTAAAGGCTCCTGCTTGCTTCCATTTTAACTCGACTGTTTGAATTGTCTACATTTTACACTTGGCATCTCCACTCAGCCCTTGATAAATTTGGCTGGTTGGGTAGGGTAGTCACTTGAGCACAAAGCAGTTCTGGAAAAGCAGAAGGACTGGAGATCCTGTAGGGCACCTATGGGAGCAGCTAGAGGAATCCTTCATGGAGCTCCGTGGAGGGATGCTAGTGGATACCATGACATTTCTCCAGCCAGTCCAAAATGTCTGGGGAAATGCTAGCAGAAGCTGAAGGGTGGTCTTGGGGATGCTGGTAGAGTGTGGATATATATTTGAGGTTCCCGGGGTGAATATTGACCCAGATCTTTAACCCTGACATTCTGGCAGAACTTGGGGATGGGTCCGATTATTCATCCAACAGAAGAATTGGAGAAAGTCTGTTTTTCCCTCACTTCTTAAGGCCCCCAATAATGAGATCACAGAAAGTTGAAGGAACCCATGACTGAGCAACTCTAAGTAGTCACTGGCTCTGGTAGACACCATATTTCCCTGGAAGTTTTTTTTCCAAAAAAATAAAATAAAATAATGTAGAGCCCTTCTGGATCAATTCCTCATGGTCAAAAGAGAACTGAGAACCTTAGTTTTCCTCCACAATTACAGAAAATAATCCTGTTATAATTATTAAGGGAGAATCTCACTTTGATGGGGTAAGTTACGTCCTTTACCCCCATGAGTGTGCCCTGAGAGTGACCAGCACCAAGACAGCAATGGTGGCTGCTACAGAGGAGGAAGGTATGGTCCACCCCCACATTGTCTCACCCCAAAGGGCCCCTTTCTGCACACATCTGAGCAGCAGCCACATCAGAGGTGGCTGCAGTGGTGGAGGAGTCCCTGTCAGGCTCTTGTCTGGTGGTCACAGAGCCACATGGCCCATTTCATAAATGTTCAGCTTCATGGGGAAGGGCAATGTGGTGGCCTCTTTCATGTTTTTGCTCAGTTGCCACAATGAGCCTAAGACAAAACAGCAGAGATAGATAGACCAGCCAAAATTGGAAAGCAAGCTCTCTACACTCACCCCTACCACTATGACCAGGTCCATCATCACTACCATGTCCAAGCTGCTTCCAGCTCACGAGAAATATCTCTACCAGCTGGACAGATGTCCATGCTGCCTGCCATATATTTCCAGGTGTTGTCTCTTGCAGGGAAGTCTGAGCTCTAGTGCGCCTCACTTCTGCCACCCTGGGAGTTCTGCATAGAAAACAGCTGCTTAGACATACTCTGCTCCCTCTGACCCACATCACCTAAAAAAACAGATTGTGACACTCATACCCCACCAAGTTAGCCTCTGTAGCTGACTTGGGTGCTGTTTTATCTACCCCTCCCTTTGAATTTTGGGCTGAGACAGAGGGTCCCACAGGCTTTTTGTTGGGACCTCTCCACTAAAGACTTATTGTTTCCAAGGGGAATAAAGGCTGTGTGAAAAGGTTAGAATTCAATGGGGAAGTGAGGGGGAGGGGTTTGCCTTCTTAGGCCTTTTAGATACAAGTGCACAGGTGATGGTGATACCTACCAATCCTAAGCAGCAAAATGGGGAGAGAACAAATGATATTCCCTTGCTTTGGGTTCAAGGCCACCATTACTGGGAATCTTTCTCAGGCTCAACTATGGGAGGGTCCCTCCAAGCCTCTAATAACCTCTCTTGTGTGACCTCCACTACTAAATGTATTATTGATATTCATGTATTGTCTATGTGCACCAATGCTAGCCTTTGCCTCCAATCACTGATCAGGGCAAATTTAAAGGGGTTTCTGAAAGACTGTGAACTTATTTTGAGTCAGCTATTTTTCACTGACTCATGGGCTGGGTCTTTAACTGGCCATTCATTCAGGCCACTGGTAATCCTCTGACTGGCATATTCCACTTTGGGGATGAGATATGAAGATAATAAGGAATTTTACTCCTAAATAGGCTTTTTTTACCCATCTGGCTTTTCATCATAAAGGCCCCTATGCTGACAAGGGGGAACATAACTGACAACAGACCATGCATCTCAGCTAAATGGGGAGATTGAATTGTCCTTTGCCAAAGATCAAATAAATGCATGACCTATTTTCTTATGGTACCATTATAGGATGGTCCCTGGGACTATGACACCATCCTGACCTGGGCTAGCATGCACAGGGCACCACTGTCATCAAATGATCCTCAGACTGCAGGAAGGAGCTGTCCCATCTGCCAGAACCTGGCCATGGCTAAAAATACTTCCCAGGTACAGATTCCCAAGCAATCAGGCCAGGCCCTTTTGAGTAAGTAAAGCATATTGGGGCTCTCCTCCCTTCCAGCAGGCCATAGACCCTTACTGCAGTTGTCACTTTCTCCAGGTTTGGTTTGGACATTCCCTTGTGTTCCACTGACTCAGGCCACAATATCCTCATGTTTCCTGTTTGGCTTTCTTGAACATTTAACATCTTGTAATTGTTCCAATTTGTGACCCAGTGATATGGGGTTGGCCCAATGATGGGACATCTGATGAGCTGTCCATGCTCTGTATCACCATGAAGCCACAGGGGTGATAGAATATTTTAATGAGCCATTAAAGGACAAGCTTAATTGGCTGGTGGATGTGGACAAGAGGATGTATGTCTCAGTTGCTCAGTCTGAGTTCTCAATGCAGAATCTCTCTGAATGGGCATTTCCCACCTGCTGTGTATATTTGATCAGGTTGTCTGTCCCTTTCCTTCAACTGTACACCCTTCATTCTAGTTATTGGCACCTTGGTCTCATGAGGGCTTGCAAGACCATCCCATCCCCTCCAACACCTCACCAAAGACTCAACCAGTTGGGAGATTAGGATAAATATTAAACTTAAAGTGATGGGAAGTTTGGAAAACCTATTATAAAATCTTTTATAAAATCCATGATTTTTGTTGAACTGTTCTTAAATGTGATTCAGCTTTCTGGTTAAGTTTTTAAAAAATGTTTTCCTATTTTAAAGGTTTTGTTCTATTTGTGCTGGACAGAAGCTTTAGATAAGAGTAGGGAATTTATATATATAAACTAAATGGGCACACTAATAAAAACAACAACAAACCAGCACCTAGGCAGCTGCCTAGGAGGAGGGCACATTAATGAACTTTGTTTTTCAGAACTGCCCCTGAAAACTTTTCCCTCCTCCTGAAGAAATACTCACAGGTGGCCTTTCCAAAATGCTGTGCATGCATTGCATTCAATTAACTGCTGACCTAAAAACCTACCTGAAAGTGCTCATTATGAAGCAAAGGATTTGGCCCCAGCTCCTGCAATGTCCAAAGAAAACACCTCCAGATGTCCACAATCATGAGACAAATGCACTGTTATCATGGACAAATAAAACTGTTTTAAAGTAATGCCTTAGGTGGTCATTTTAAACCAAGGACTAAACTAAATTGTTACTGTAAACTAGGAACCTAGTTCAGAAGGTTGGGGTAATGAGAGGTCATTTTGGAAGACTGGTAAACTTAATACCTAATTAACAAATATATGTTCTGATTGAGGTGCCCAAATATTGTATGGTCTGTTTCAAGAGAACCCAGTGTGTTCTCTGAAACTTTACTTCCATATGTGTACTCCATCATGGCACTGCCTCAGCCCTGCGAAAGCATTCAGGTAAGATTCCACTTACAGATCAGAGCTGTGCTGTAAATAAATTAGTTCCTCCAGTTAGGTAAAAAAATTTCATGTGAAATTTTAAGAAAGAAGGTCCTTTGCTCTCAAAAACAGACCCAATGTATTATAAGGCAGCTTTTTCCTTACCAGCAATGATTGTAGTTCATGGCTACATTTAATATTCTTTGCAGGCCTGATCAATGTGCTTGGAGTGAATTTGGTCATGGATTTGGTCTGCTGTTGCCTCAGATTAAAAACCCATTTATTTACACCACATCTCAAAGTAAGACCCATTGGGATCAAGGATGAATTGTACCCTATATTTCTCTGGTCCTAAAAAATCAAGAGGTGGACATGAAGAGAATTGTATTTGGCTTGAAAAAAAAACCTAAAACTAAAACTAAAACTAAATCAAAGAAACAGAAAAACCTTACCTGACCAGAAGCAGTTAGAAAGGCTTTTCTGGCAGCCACAGAGAGGGAAGCTGCCCTCCCACGCAGACTTGGTGTACAGTCAATGCCTTGCTGCCTCTGAAGGGAGTTGCAGTCAAGGGCTCAGGCCCCCTTGCCTGTTTATGCTCTTGTGCATTTATGAATTCCTAGGGAAGGTTCCTCCACTTGGAGGCCTCCCTCCCAGGGGCTCAAAGCCAAGGCCTTCCTCAGGTATACCAGCTAGAATCCCTTCCCTCCTCCCATCCCCAGACTCTAGGTCCATAAAACTGCAGGAGCCTTTTGTGTGAGGCATCCTCAAAAGTGAAAGATACCCATGTAGGTGCTGATCCATCTGACCCTCTCCTGCTGGCACATTCCCTGGAGAAATGAACAGGTGGGAGCAGCCATCTTTCCTTCCTTTATGCTCTTGTTTATTCTATCACAGTAAGGGAATGAAGTTTCACTGTTTACTTCCATTTTGGCTTTGACTTTTTAAAATCTGCTACCTTCATCAACTGGCATTTCACATCAGTTGTGGTTCAGCTCAGCTAAGGGAGCTCTCAGCTCAGCTCTCTCTCAGCTCTTGACACCCTCAAAAGTACAAATTTCTATCAGTTGAAAAAATCTTACAAAACACATATCACTAATGCACAACATCTGTGGAAACATATGGTCTAAAGTAAATATTTCACACGGTATTTTGTCCTCCTAAAATCACAGTTTTATTAAACATGGTAGTACTATCTATGTCTAATGAGTAATACCACTCTGCTCAGATATATCTCCCCAAAGCATTGTCTACTTATTTTTGAGGAAAAATATGTTCTAAAACTCCACATCTGAAATTCAACCATTTCCATGGGTTTTTCTGGAAGCATTTCAAGGTGTAATTAAAACATATATATATTTTTCAATTTAATTAACATTTTCAAAATATAATTTACATTACATCATTTGAATTTATGTGGTGTAGTTGAAGAAATAAAAGACTGCTGCAAAAGTATAAAGAGGACAGCTGCAAACACACTGGGATATTTGCCCTTAATATATGACAGAGCTTGTGTGTGATAATAGAATAAAAAATACAGACTTTTCAATAAATAGTGCGACAAATAATCACAATGGATAAAATGAAATTCGACTCCTACTTCTAACCATAAAAAGATGTAAATTAAAGGGAAATAAATGAAAGTCAAAACTATAATTATTTTCAGAGACTATCAAAGGAGACTATCTGCAGGATACAGGGTAGGTAAGGAATTCTTAAACAAGAAATAAAACACAAACCACAATAAAAATATTCATGCAATTATACTATAGTTGAGAATTTCTCTTCCTCAAAGGATATAGACAAGCAGAAAATTCTATGTAATGGCCTCAAAGAAGTTACCAGCGGAAACCCAGCTAGCAGTGGAGAGGCTGGATTTCTTGGTTCCAATGGCGACTGTGGAAACAGCAGCAGCGACGGGAAAGGGCAGAAGATCGAGACCTCCATCACATCTCACCGGTTGGAAGAGGTGGTGAAGCGAAACTCTTGGAAGGGATTATGGCTGGTGATCTACAGTCAAGTCTACGATGCTTCCAGCTTCCTTAAGGAGCATCCTGGTTGGAGAGGAAGTTCTGCTGGAACAAGCTGGTGCAGGTGCAAGTGAAAGCTCTGAAGGTGTAGGTGACTCCTTTGAAGCCACAGAAATGCTCAAACAGTACTATATTTCCATCTGAGTGACAGTAAAACTGAAAGCGATAGCAAGGATCCTTAAAAAATAATGCCTGCAAAAATTGCAGGTCGAATTGTGTTTTCCCCATCATAGGTGCTATTCTCTTAGGTTTCCTGTATAGTAACTATACATCGGAAAGCAGATCCTCCTGAGGAGAGCTTGTTGAAGTCTGGAAAGCACATCCACTTAGGAATAAAATCTAGAGACTTCCTTTGGGGGTTGCAGTATTGCCTTCTCCTTGAATCCTGCCAATTGTACGTTCCCTCTCCTAGTGAAGATGGTTGCCAGCTATCCACCTCAAATGTGAATCCAGTGTCCTACATCTCTCAAAGTCTCACTCCCAAAGTACAGGCTCATTGTTCTGTGTCCTTGCCAATGTTTCCTCCCTTCAATGGTTTTCACAAGTCATTCTGAAAAAGTGACTCCAACTTTAGGTTTTGTTCTGCTTTTCCATTGAGAATAAAAATCTCATAATTTAAAAAATAAATTCTATATAAAAACCTGAGTGAATCATAAACTATTTATCCAGCACAAATCATGTAGATAGGAATTACATGTATATTTACATGTAATAAACATTTATATTGTTGTAACCCAGGAGATCGACCATACTCAGACTTTAAGACTTTAGTTACTTTTATTGAGCTAAGCCCGCGGGCGTCTGCAGCACACCTCATGCAGGACAGAACTGCAGCCCCGAGGTTCTAACATGGCTCCCTTTTATAGGGGGTTGCTGTCGCAGTTTGCAAGCAAGCAGGATGTACAGAAGTGGATTGTGGCGGTTAGCTAGCATTTGCACAACTTTGGTATGCAAGGTTCTGATAACTTGGGACACAGTTGAGATGTTTTTGCAAGGTCCCTCAAGGGAAGGGAGGTTATGTGTTCCCAGATAGGATACTCAGGGAACAATAGAAAGTTTTCTTCTCCAAGTTACTTTGGGTAGGCTAATTTGGAGCTAGAGTACAACATTCCCCACTTCTTTAGTTAGTGGGTCAAATCATTGACTCATCGTAGTGGTTTCTATTCATTAGCAAGCGTTGGTAGGACTGGGCTCATACCATTAGTTTGACAGATTGGACTCGGTCCTTGACAAAAGTTACAAGTCTATTGGTAATGATAGGACCACAAGTGAGGCCCAAAAGTAATAATATGAGAGGGCCTGCTAAAGCCAAAATTAAGGTAGTTAACCATGGAGACCAATTGAAAAGGTTTTGAAACCAACACTCAGGGGATTGTTATTCTAGTTCTCTTTCTTTGAGTCTCTTTTGCAGTTCTTGCATGGATTGTTTAATAATTCCCGAATGGTTTGCATAAAAACAACAGGTTTCCCCGAGGGCGGCAGATAAGCCCCCCTGCTTTAGAAATAGCAAATCTAGTCCTCTTCTGTTCTGTATAGCTATTTTTGCTAAGGAATCAACTTGTTTTTCAAGATACTGTACTTGGGTCTGTAGGAGAGTGACATCAGCAGAGAAAGTAGCTGAAAGTTTTCTAATATCAGTATCAGAAGTAATCATGGCCGCCATTCCTATGGCTGTTGAACCCGCAATCCCTAAGGTGGCTAAGATAGGGATTAGGATTGGAGTCCTTTTTTGTAGTCTAAGATGTTGATCCTGAGCTAGGAAGTGGGCAGTACCTGAGGGTCCAGCATATAGGTAAACCTGGGGAATTATATAAACAGTAATACATAAGTTAGAAGCATTACTAGGGGCAATACAGTGGGTGATACCAGATGAGCAGGCAAACCAGGTACCGTTGGGGGTGATTAAGATCCAAGTGGATCCTGAAGCAGTAAGGGGGACTGTGTTCAGGCAATTGTCTTTATAGGGTGAGTCGTCTATGGAGTAGCTGCCGCTGATGAAACAAATCCCTTGTCTTTGGAGATTGCTGAGGGTGAGTGCTCCTTGATGAGAATAATCAGACAGGTTACCAGCCCCAAAGTCGTTGTCATCAGAGTAGGAGACGTTCTGGGGTGCAATTTCGCCCGTCAGGTTGGCACCAATCCCCACATAATATGGTGGTGTCGGATCGACGCAGAGCTAACACTCAGTGGTGATGGCAGGCTGGGTTTCATTCAGAAGGGAGAAAACAGAGTCTAACATAGTTAGCAAAGAATTACTAAAGGAGTTCAATGGATGTGATGGCACCGGGAGTTGGGGAAAGTTAGGGCTGGTGGTAGGCATCAATACGTTTCTTTGGGAGGTGGCATTCTTAATCTTATTGTTTAGGGTCAATGAGGGGTTCAGGATCAGGTTACGTCCAGCAGGGTGTCTAATTAGGAGCCCCGATTTAGATTTAGTAGTTTTACTCTTAGGAATCCAGGGAAGTTTCTGTACAGTGAACAGAGTTCCGGGGTCTCGGCTGTGGGCATATAGGCGCAGACCCCAAGTTCTACCAGTAGCCCACTGGGGATGAGAGGGGTTTCTAATGGTCAGAGTAACAGGATTGCAAGTCTGGTTATTACAGTTAGGATGGACTTTCCAATTTCGCATAGGTGGATTAAAAGTAGTTTTTTCAGAGGAGACTCAAGTTGGGGTCAGTTCCTCCTCCAGGAGTCCATCCTAATGCTAAGGTTTCGCAACCCCAAGCTTTATAATAGTAATCGGTAATAGACCCACAAC
>JAQZBX010093596.1:0-12133 GCA_029593785.1 Cabassous unicinctus | reverse complement strand
ATAAAGACCTTGGAAGATAATGTAGGGAAGCATCTACGGGACTTTTAATAGGAAATGATTTCATGAACTTGACACCCAAAGCATGAGCAGCAAAAGAAAAAATAGATAAATGGGATCTCCTCAAAATTAAAAACTTCTGCACCTCAAAGGACATTATCAAGAAAATAAAAAGGCATCCTACCCAATGGGAGAAAATATTATGCAACCATATATCTGATAGGAGCCTAATATCCTGCATAAATAAAGAAATCCTACACTTTGAAAATAAAAAGGCAAACAACCCCTATAAAAAATGGACAAGTGACTTGAAAAGACACTTCTCCAAAGAAGAAATACAAATGGCTAAAAAGCACATGAAAAAATGCTTGACATCACTAGCTATTAGGGAAATGCAAATTAAAACTACAATGATATACCATCTTACACCCATTAGAATGGTGGCTATTAAAAAAACAGCAGACTATAAGTGTTGGAGAGGATGTGGAAGAATGGGAACCCTCATCCACTGATGGCTGGATTGTGGAAAGGTCCAATCACTGTGGAGGACAGTTTGGCAGTTCCTCAGAAAACTAACAATAGATCTTCCATAAGATCCAGTGATTCTACTGCTGGGTATATACCCAGAAGAATTGAAAGCAAACATGAACATATATATGCACACAAATGTTCATAGCAACATTGTTCACTATTGCCAAAAGTTAGAATCAACCCTGGTGCCCATCAACAGATGAATGGATAAACAAAATGTGGTACATACATACAATGGAATATTACTCAGCTGCAAGATAGAATAAATTGTTAACACACTGAATAACATGGATGAATCTTGAAGACCTTATGTTGAGTGAAGCAAGCCAGGCATTGATGGATGACAGTACATGACCTCACTGATATTAATTGAGGAAAGTGAGCAGTCTCCGAGAGCCATGTCTGCAAGATGGGTTAACAAGAGAGAGAAAGTGAAGAGAAGGTTGTGAGCCATTACCCATACGGACATAATCTACGGTAAAGTGATAGAGTATAGTTGCGTATTGAAGGATAGGACAGGTGGGTAGTGATGTTACTCAGTTTGGTGATGCAGGGTCTACAGTTGTGTAGATTAGGAAGGGCGGGTTAGAATACCCAGGATACTGGGGGCAGAAATGGGAGAGGGACCAGGTGAACACTGGAATGGTGGGTATCAGGTTGAAAGTGCAGGGGTGGGAATCCTCTTATGGCAATATGACAAGGGAGGGTAACTGGTTTAGGGTGTTGGTTGGGGGGGCATTCAAGACAGGGTACATCTGGAGTAGGCTACTGGGGTGTGTGTGAGTGTTCATCCTGTCATAGTTTGTTTTGTCGGTGGGAGGAGACCGACACCGTGAGTAGGAAGGAGATGGACCCCCATCTTTGGGAGGTCGGATTCACCCAGAGACAGACAGGTGGGTGTCTCTTATGAACAAGGGTGGATCCTAATAGGGGAGGTCAATCAGTGTTTGAAGGCCTCTTGTTGCAGGTAACTATGAATCTTGTCATCCAATGAGTCAAGACTGGGGGGTGTCATGTGCTTCATTGGGATGGGGAGGGAAGAATAGTATAGATCAAACAGGGGGTATTTAGTGGTTAGAGGAAATGTTTTTCATTACCTTACAGTGATAGACCCAGGACATGGTAAATATCATCAAACATTATTAAATTTTACAGTCTAAAATGTAAACAATACTGTAAACCATTGACAATGCTTAGTAGCTATGTTTCACTATCTGTATAACAGTTATAACAATGCTAACATCCACATACAAAAATGTTTTAATATGGGATGAAGAAAGGGGGAGGAGGTTGGGTTATGAGAGTCTCTAGTATTCTGTGTGTGATTTTGCTGTGACTTAAAACTTCTCTGAAAATTAAACGAAAATTTGGGAGACACTGGAGTTAAGGTGTGATGGTACAGACTGGACACCCAATAATGCAGTTATAAAAGGAAAAATGTTTTTAATATATATTTTTTATTTTATTTTTTTCCCAATTTTTGAATATCCCAATCCTTTAATTTTATTTTATTTTAATTGTTTTTTTTTTTAAGTTTCCATGTATTTTTTATCTTATATTTAAACTTGTCATTTCATTTTCCTGTTAATTGCATTTGGCCATTATTTATGCTTCATCTTTAAGGAAGGTTTGGATCACAAAAGGGTTAAAATGGGGGTAGGAGAGGATCATTGGTGGGAAGGTGTCAGGGATGGGGGTTTCATGGGAGAAAGTACACCTGAATATACATAGAGGATATATAAAATTGTTCAAATGATCAATGGGTGGGTCATGGTCACAGTGGGTGGAGAATCACTCAATAAATGAGAGAATACTTAATTCCCAGTCTTTAGAGCTCTGCCACATTCTCCAAGGTAGCAGCAACAGTCCCCCAAGTGGAGGGGCAGTGTCTGGCTAAGAAGGATGGTCCACTGACGGGTTCTTGTTATTAATGACTAGCCTTATGAGTCTTTGCTCTTGTAATTGAAACTTAGCCTATTGTTATGGGGTGCCAAAGGTTTGCCACCTGAAAGCCTCCTTGTTGATCAAATGTGGCCTCTCTCCAAGCCAAACTCAGCATATGAATGCATTACCTTCCCCGCCCCCCCCACCCCAGTGTGGGACATGACTCCCAGGGATGAGCCTCCTTAGCAATGAGAGATTACTACCAAGTTCCATCTGGCAACATGACCGGAAAAAGACCTTGAATAAAAGGTGGAAAAGGTAAAGACAAATGAGTTCTTGTCTGTAAGAGACTTCAAAAAGAGTCAAAGAGAGTTATCCCACAGGTAACACTTACGCAAATTGGATCTCATAGAACAGCAAATTGGATATCACCTCAAACAGGGGCTCCTGAGGGCTCTGGAGACACCCAGGTCCTATATAAGGGGGAGATAGCTCCAGAGATTGATGCCTTATCATTGGGCTCTACTTTGGAATCTGTGCTCCTGAGAGTGACAGAGTTGGACTCAAATAAGTCCTCTCTGCACATGGTCCATCAGTCCCTTCTATTCAAACCTATATGTGGTGCTGGAGTTTGTTGGTGTACCTCCAGAGACTGGAGCCTTTGGCCTGCCCATATGCTGGCTGTGCCTGGAATCTCAATGGAGCTGCACCTCCTACTCTGCAGCTCAATGGACTCACCCAAGACACCTGGTGAGGAAATGATGATGGACAACGGCCATCCCAGGGAATGGAGAGAGTCTGCAGCTGCAGGCAGGATAATCCCATCCATCTTATCCATGAGATAAAAGCCCCCTCACTTGGAGATGGAGTGGACATCACCATCCTAGACTACTCAGGATTGGGGGAAGAGCTATGGACTAGAGTGGACTTACTGGTATTCTGTTATAGACATATTGTGATTCAAGTAATGGAAGAAATTACAACATTAATGTGGAGCCAGTAGCCACTGGATGCTTTGGGGACAGGGAGAGGGAAAAGCATTTGTAATACAGGGGCTTTTTCGGGACTTGGGAATTATTCTGAGTGACATTGCAATGACAGATATAGGCCATTTTACATCAGCATATAACATGCAGAACTCTGTGGGAGAAAGTGTGGTCTACAATGTGAACTATGGTCCATGCTTAGTGGGAAAGACCCAGGATGTGTATATCCTTTGTAGGTGATGTGCCACACTAATGAAAGATGTTTATGTGGGGGTTGTGGGAGGTCTGGGAGGTGGGGCATATGTGAATCCCTATAATTTTTGTTTATCATTTATGTAATCTAAGTATATTTTTAAAAATAAAAAAATATTTAAAAATAGATATAGGCTGGGGAAATGGATGAAAAGCATGAGTCTTTCATATGCTGCTTACAAGAAACTTATCTTAGCTCCAGGAATAGAAACTTGCTGAAGGTGAAAGGTTGGAAAAAGATACTTCATGTGAACAGTAACCAAAAACAGCATGGTTAGCTATATTAATATAAGACAAACAGGTTTTAATGTTAAAAAGTTATAAGAAACACAGAAGGCTATTGTATATTAATAAAAGTGAAAATCCACGAGGAAGAACAGTCATAAATATACATGCACCTAACCAGGTTGCCCCAAAATACATAAAGCAAACTCTGGCAAAAGTGAAGGAAGAAATAAGCATCTATACAATAGTAGTTGTAGACTTCAACACAACACTCACATCATTAGATAGAACAACTAGACAGAAGATCAGCAAGGAAACAGAGAACTTAAAAAATATAAATAAGCTAGACCTAACAGACATATACAGAATGTTGCATCCCAAATCAGCAGTTTATACATTCTTCTCAATTGCTCATGGACCTTTCTCCTGGAAAGACCACATGATATGTCACAAGGTAGGTCTCAATAAATATAAAAAGATTGAAATTATCCAAAGCAACTTCTCAGATCATAAATGAATGAAGCTGGAATACATAATAGATGAGAAAGGAGGGAATTCACAAGTGTGTGAAAGCTAAACAACACAATCCTAAACAATCCATGGGTCAAAGAAGAAATTGCAAGTTAAATTGGCAAATATATTGTGTTGTATGAAAATGAGAACACAACTTAGCAAAACTTATGGGATACAGCAAAGGCAGCCCGAAGTTTATATCCCTAAGCTCCTATGTTAAAAAGTAAGAAAGAGCTAAAATCAAAGACCTGACAGAACAATTGGAGTAACTAGAAAAAAACAGCAACAATTACCAAAGAAAACAGAAGGAAAGAAATAATACATAACTGAGCAGAAATAAATGAAATTTAGAACAAAAAATGATAGTGAAATCCAACAAAACCTAAAGCTGATTCTTTGAGAAGGACAATAAAAATGACAAATGCTGAGCAAGACTAACAAAGAAAAAAAAGATAGGAGATGCAACTCAATAAAATAAGAAATGAAATGGGGGAAGTTATGACTGCACAGGAATAAAAAGGATTATAAGAGGATATTATGAGAAACCATATGCCAAAAAGCTAGACAACCTAGATGAAATTCATAAATTCCTAGAAAAGCACAACCTACACCAATGCTACAAGAAATACAAGAACTTAACAAATCCATCACATTTAAAAAGATTAAATAAATCATCAAAAATCTCCCAACAAAGAAATATCCAGTACAACGTGGCTTCAGAGGTGAATTCTACCAAATATTAACACCAATCTGGCTTAAACTGTTCCAAAAAATTGAAGAGGAGCAAAATTTGCACATTTTATGAAGCTAACATCACCCTAATACCAAAGCCAGATAAATATACTACAAGAAAGGAAAATTACAGACCAATCTCTCTAATAAACATAGATGCAAAATTTTTCAACAAAATACTTGCAAATAGAATCCAACAGCTTATCAAAAGACTTACATATCACGACCAAGTGGAATTTATTCCTGGTAGGCAAAGGTGGTTCAACATAAGAAAAACAATTAATGTAATACACCACATTAACAAATTGAAGGAAAAAAATCATATGATCATCTTGATTGGTGCAGAGAAGGCATTTGACAAAATCCAACATCCTTTCTTGATTAAAAAATACTTAAAATGATGATTGGCAAAAAGATATGCACATCGATCAATGGAATAGAATTGAGAGTCCAGACATAAATTCTCACCTCTGCAGTCAACTGGTTTTCAACAAAGCTACCAAATCCATGTTAACAGACAAAACAGTCTCTTCAACAAATGGCACTGGGAACACTAGATATCCATAACCAAAAAAATGAAAGAGGATGCCTATCTCACTCCCAAAATTAAACACCCTTGTACCTCAAAGGACTTTGTCAAAGGCTGAAAAGACAGCTGACTCAATGGGAAAAAGTATTTGGAAATCACATATCCAAAAAGGTTTAATATCCATGATATAAAAACAGATGCTGCAACTCAACAATAAAAAGAGAAATGACCTGATTAAAAAGTGAGCAAAAGACTTGAATAAACATTTGTCCAAAAAAGAAATACAAATGATGTAAAAACAGATGAAAAAATCTTCAACATCACTAATGATTAGGGAAATGGAAATCAAAGCTACAATGAGATATCATTTCACACCTATTAGAATGGCCATTATGAAAAATACAGAGACCTACATGTGTTGGAGAGGGTGTGGAGAGGTAGGAACACTTATTCCTTGTTGGAAGAAATGTAGAATGGTACAGCCAGGTCAGCCATGGTTGAGACAGCAGTATCCATGTCATCATCTGGCCCCTTTTTCTCCACCCCAGGCTACAGCTGGAATACTGAAGCACAGGGACTTCCAAGTCTCAGGCTATCCTTGCCCTATTCCCCCATGACCCCATCCAAAGCCAAGTTTATACATGAAAGACCAGGGGCGTTGTGGGCACAGGCACAGACCACTATACTATGTTTCTATTTCATTTCTTAGTAATAATATTCTAGCTTTTATGTTCTATAGTATAAATTTGTTTAACTCAAGCTTTCTCTTCTCCCAAAGGGATTCCAGCAAGTGAACTGGCAAAAGAAATCTTAACTAGAAGAAAAAAAATATTATGTCTTACCCCATAGCTGCAGGGAAGCAGACTCTCTTCTGCCTCATAAAACTGTCCTCATTGATGTAATTCTTAGCAAAGTAGTCCTGTGATTCACCTGGACTTCAAGGTTGTCATTAGATCCTGTGAAGAAAATGTTCAGCCTCCAACCCTCTCTCATTCTCAGTGGTCATCTAACCTGCTAACTCAAAGCCCTGGTAATAATATTTAAAGTAATATTGCTTCGGTAAGTTAAATACTTATTTTGTCTTGTGCATGCACAGAGGTAAACCAAAACTATGACTATGCTAGATATGTTTTTTATTTAAATTGAGTTCCAAGGTCTTTCTCATTAAAATGTATAAATGGGAATTTCTGGATAGCTGCAGAGATTTGTCCCCATGGAAAAGCACAGGTGATTAGGGAGGGGACCCTTGGATTCACTCAGCATGACTGTGAAGCAAAACATCCCTGGAGGAGCAGCCCTGCTACTCAGGCCTTTGGTGGGCAAAGAAGCTGACAAGTGGGCACAGAAGCTGACAAGGAGCTTGACCTCCCCTAGGGAGCTTCCAGTCAATGTTCCGATTGATTTAATGCAAATTTGATTGTGTAGCCCATGTGACAGGTTGACCCAGAGGCCAAGAGTCAAAAGTGGACAGGCAGAAAGGACCTCCTGCTCTCTTCATTGATATCTCTGTGTACTAAAAAAGTAGATGGGAGTGTACATTTGCAAAGCCTTGTAGATTAACCCATGCCTTTGCCCAGGACCCTCTGGGCATAATCAGAGTGCAAGACTGAAGACAAAGACCACCACCATCCCAGGGACTGTGAGTTCTAAGGGCTTGGGGCCTGGTGTTTCTTTTAGGATATGTCAGTAACAACATCACTAAGTGTGTTAACTGGTGAACTCCCCAGACAGTAGACCTGAGAACCAAATGGCTGCAGCAGCATCTTGGCCATCAAGGAAGAGTGTGACTCTTCCTTCCATGGTAAGGAATAAGGACACTGATCCAGACACCAGAGCACACCATGAATCATCAGGGCCCAATCAGAAGGGGGTGGCTTCTAAGGAATTGACAGAGAGGATGGCAGCCTTCTGGGGGATATCTGGATTAAAACAAATTGTGCAAGGAATTGCAGGGATGCTAGAAATCCCAGTCCACAAGGATGAGTAAAGCTTATGAAATAAGGTTATTTGTGTCTTTGGAAGCTGCATCACAAATGTTCCCCCAGAATGAGTGTAACTGGAAAAAAAATTCTGAGGTCAGAGACCAGGATCCCAGAAGGATTCACACCTAAGAGAAAGGATGGACCATGGGACCACTAGAGGGGGGCTGAGGATACACAGTCCTGTCTTCTTTAAGCCATTTGCTAACAATCTTCCTCTGGCCTTTTTCTTTTGACATTGAAAGTTTTCATATTTTTACATTTCCCCCTCCCTTACTTACTGCTGATGCAATTCCAGAGTTCATATTGAAAGCTATGGGTTCTTGACTGGTGCTCATAGAAACCTCTGCACCAGAAGGAGAACACATTTCCTCTTCCTTCAAAGGTGGAGAGAAGAAGCCACTGACCTAGGTCAGGAAGTGTTCCTTGTTAACGTGATTTTTACAGAAACCCACACTTTAAGAGATGTTGCTATGCCCTGTGAAAGCCCCTTCAGACTTAAATTCAAGCAGTTCTGATGGCCTGTTTCAGCTATGCACTTCACTGTCATGTGGTAGATGCTCCATAAGTATGGAGGATGAGGGAAAAAGTCAGAATCCGTTTTCCTACCCCAGACCTTCCTGGACCCTCATTGAACCTCAACCTGTAACTTTACTGCAATATTCTGCCTTATTCTCTGCAGGTGACATGTGAATCTCTTCTTTCCACCAGCACTATTCTCCTGACAGGCAGAGGTAAAGCCTAGTCCACACCCACATGCAGCTGAGCAGCCATGAGTGAGGTTCCAGGAAGATTTCTGAGACCATTTCTCACCACACCTCTTTGGCTTGACCATTGATTGTGGGGTGGGGGCAGGCAAGGATGGGGCAAGAATGACCTAGAAGAGGTAATAGTTGGGATGGATTTTCCCAAAGGCTGCAAATGAGATCCCAGCCTCCGTTTCCTCCCCAGGGAGCCCTGGGCACCATCCATAGCTCCTTATGATACTTTTGTCCTTACAGACAGAAACCCCTAGGATCAGCCTTCTCATGGGAACCACCAGATGTGTGGGACAAAAGGTTCAGCCTTGCCATTCCTCAGAGAACCCACTCCACATTCCCCACTGTTCAGTAAAGAACAGTTCACTCTCCTTAGCAGTTGGTCATCAAGGCCTTGCTTGGCTGTCTCCATAGGGTGACTCCATATAAATTTCTTGTTCCCAGATTTGAAACAGAACACTGTCTGCAAAAACTTCTAGCCCACGAGGAAAAGTGATGAGATGATGGCTCCAAGTATGCAGATTAACATCTGGGCAGATGATCACCACCCCAGTACTCTCCTTTCCACCCTGACAGCCATGATCAGGCTGAGAACATGATGGGCCAACCAGGCTTCCAACCTCCTAGAAAACCAGCTTCTGCTGAGGATCTGTCCACCTCACATGCCCCCTCCAACAGTTTAGCACTCCCCACCTCTGTCACACTGGGAGTGGGAAGTGCTGTAGGGCTACCCAGAAAGGATCAGAATATTTCCAAGCCTTCATTTCACTGCCTGTGACCCCTATTTGCCTTTGGGTGTCTCTGGGTAAATGGCAAGAGTCTTTTGTGGTGGGGGTTGAACAATTTCCTGAAGCTTTATAAAAGGCTCTCATTTCTAGTTTTCCTGAGTTGAAAACCTTGGGATGTTGGGAAACAAGAAAACATCTGGTTCTCCCAAGCATGTCTGCTCAAGTGAGCTAGGTTGGGGGCTGTCTCTAGAATGTGGGTGCATGGTTACTAGGGTTCCAAGTTCTGTAGGGTTATATCTGCAAGGAAGTGAGGCTACTTCTTGGGGTCCGTTACCTGTCTGACTTCCTTGGATAAAATCTCTCCTAAGCCTGATGCATCTTAAGCCTCCTCTTTCATGTCACCAACTTAACTCGACAGCTACACAAACACTGTCCTCCTTGCATTGCCTGGGAAAGGCCTGGGAAATTCAGGACCCCAGTATTGAGGACGTTGGGTTGACTACACACCTATCTCCTTTTTCTGCCATATCCATGAACCTGGACAAGTTATTGTGCTTCTTGGGCCTTCCAGGCCTCCTCACCTGAACCATAAGCATCATTCTAGCTTCCACATTCTAAGGTCTTAAGCAGATGTATATGGAGTAATATCTATAGAAGTCATGAGCTAATGTGACAAATCACTTATACATGACCTTTAGAGATGGAAGTATTACATGAAGGAATAAGAAACAGCAGAGAGTTCAACTCAAAACAGGCCTGGTTCTTGACTGTATGATCATGGGAAAGTAACTTATCCTCTTGGTTTCATTTCCCAGTCCCCAACATAATGGCCTTGACATTCAATGAAAATCAGTTATCACCATCTGAATCAAACCCTTCAATGGTTACCCATTATATTTAGAATCAGATTAAGTGCCTCCTTTTAGTTTATGTTGTGGAAATCCTCCAAATAGCTTCTAATGATCTCTGCCTCTGGGTATACAAGTTCTTGTCTACTCTCTTCCTCTTAGGTGTGAACTGGACATAGTGACTCTCTTCTTATCAATAGAATATGGCCAAAGTGATATATTATTTCAGAGACTGATAAACAAAACACTTGTGATTTCTGTCTTCCTAGTTCTAGTTTACTCTCTATATTTCTATCTCTATGTTTATCTCTAATTCTCTACCTTTCTCTTATATCTCTCTCTGGGGAAATAAGCTATGATGTTCATAGGCCCATATTGAAAGAAAGTGAGGGGAAGGAGGGCCCAGATAACATACAGAAAGGATTTCAAGCCCTCAGTCCAAACTGAATGCTGCCAATAACACATGAGCGAGTTTAGAAGCAGATCCATCCAAAGTCAAGCCTCATTTGGGACTACTCCTCCATCTTGGGAGAGTTGTTGGAGCAAAGTCACAAAGATTAACCTTGCCTGAATTCTTTGTTCACAGAAACTGTGCAATAACAGATGTGTTATTATAAGCCACTAAATTTGGGGGGCACTGTTTTCACATACTAATAAATAACTAATACAACCTACCAGGTCCCAGGATCTGTCCCTCCCCACCCCTTCTCCCAAGCTCCCTCCATCTCCACTGATCTCCTTTCTAACCTCCTCTCAGGCCAAACTCACTTCAGCCTCAGACTCTGCAAACAAGTGCCTTCTCCTGGCACACTGTTCACATACTTGTTCAGGGCTGATTCCTGTTATGCATTCTGGTTGCAGCCCAAATTTCACCTCAGTGACTCCTTTCAGGCCCACCCACCTAGTGGCTCCCAGCTCTCCTCTTGCAGCACCCTGCTTGATTCTTACTATGGCACTTGCTTTTCTATTTCACATGAATGTTTTTACTAATTTCTTCCATCTCTACCTCCAGACTCTGAGCTCCTGGAAAGCAGAAAGAAAGTTGATCACTTTCAGCACTTGACCCAGAGTGTAATACAGCACCTGACACTGGGTAAGTGCTCAGGGCATAGTTGCTACATAAATAAATGAGATGATCACCGAGTAATTCTACCAGACTCACAGCAGCTTAGATTTTGTAAATTAATGCCAAACTCCCAACAACAATAAAAATCAGTAAAGTCTATCTGACAATAGAAGTTAAGGCCAGCTACAGAATAGGAAAATATATTGACAATGATATCATTTTGAAAATAATTGTATTCAAAGAAAAGGAAAGCTATAAAATAAAAATAAAAAATTAAGTAACAGTATCCAGAAGAGTTAGAAAATAAAATATCTACCAATCCAAAACCAAAAATAAAATGACAAACAAATATAGACAAAAGGAATATGACCAGACAATTCACAGATTAGTAACATCATGTGGTAAATAATTTTATAGACTGCATCATAAACAATAAATTAAATTCAAATAACTAATACAATTTCACATATATAAAATTCCTTATATCAAATTCTGCCCAATGGGGCCACAATATGTAACAATGGAGACTCTCTTCCAGTGTCAGTGGGGTGCTCTTTGTGTAATTACTTGGAGGACATGATCATCTCTTGGGCGACATTTGAAAATATCCCAAAGCAATGATCTAGCACTTCCATTCTTCACATTCTCTTCATATCAATAAGTGTTTATCCCCCAAAATATCCACAACACTAACTAATGGAAGGAAAATGTTGGAAAGAACACAAATATCAACCAAAAGGAGAAGGGATTATAAAAGAAATCCACATATAATATAAATCAGTGGTAAACAGCAGTGAAACTGAATGAACTAGGCTTCAGTATATGTGTCCAAATGGAGACTTTCAAGGAATTATTTGAGTCAAAATGCAAGGTGCAGAAAGCTGTAGACAGTGTATTGACATATGCACATATTTTGTGAACTTGCATAAAATATATATTGCTAAAATACACACAGGTTGCTACTGAAATTTTGTAAATGATTAGAAATGGCAAAAAGACCAAGGGTGATTGGATTCACTTGATTTGATTAGATAGAGTGTCCAATCATATGAGGTTTGTTCACCATAAATGCCTGCCTGGGAGGAAATAGCCCTCTCATACCCTT
>JAQZBX010093595.1:0-12152 GCA_029593785.1 Cabassous unicinctus | reverse complement strand
TATATAATCAGAGGAGAAACAAGGTTTGTTTGTAGAAAGAAAAACGTGTCTAACAATGAGGAGGTTAAACCTGTCTAACAATGAGGAGGTTAAACGTGTCTAACAATGAGGAGGTTAAACGTGTCTAACAATGAGCAGGTTGGCCTAAAGAGGGAAGATCTTGGAAGCAGGGAAACCAGTCAGAAAGCTGCTACAATAATCTAGCCACAGGGAGATAAGGGCTCCTCAAAGGCAGTGGCAGGGAACACATGTGAGACATTTCAGAAGTAGAATCAGTAGGACTTGGTGATGAACAAGTGTGACAGGAGTTTGAGGGGGAATCCAGGGCCCTAGAAAGCCAGGTTAAATGGGATGCACACATCTAACAGTAAGCATAGTTTATAAATAGGTTGCCAGGAGAACCATAGCAGAACCATGAACCACTCTTAGATGAGGTCACTGTGTGAGGTTAGGCTATGGAAGGTCACAACCTGTGGTCTTATGGATCCATTTTGCTCCTGTACTTCTTGGATGCTGAATCACAGGTGGTGAAAGCAACAAAGCTGGACTATAGCCTGTTTGCCGAGGTAGATGGTGGAGCCATTAAGACACAAGGAATATCAACCAGGACTGCGTGCATGTGTAAAACATAATGCACTTCCTAGCAGCCCAGGGAGCTGGTGGCCACTGCCCAAGAACATGTCGCTAAGGGAGATAGGGGGAATGGCTACGAATCCAGGAACAGCCAGAAGGAGGAAACTCCCAAGGGGTGTTTAGGAAAGAAGAATAGTGCCCCTCTTGGGAGGATTGAGCCAGGGTACTCGTAGGCAGGAGACTCAAAGAGTGGTCTCCAATACTTTTGGTTGGAGATTGTGAACCAAAGAGCAAAACAGACCTGGCCTGTGTCTGATGTTGATGGGGGTTGGGGGCCAGGGTGGCAGAGCAGGGTTACTTCAAGACACTAGGAAATACATGGTCCTGGTACTGTGCTCCTCACTGTTCACGTCTACTTTCCTGCTACTGTTGGAAATTCTACAAGCTGAGAGATTTCATATCTAGCTGGGCTTCAGACTTCCCAGATAAAGTCTGACCAGATAGCAAACACATAGCATGATCAGATCTGTGGAAATACACACAAAATCCAGATGTCATCTGTCCCTGCATCCTCTGACTCTGGCGTCCACTCACACTGCTCATTGTCACTGCCTGGGCCTGGATGCGGAACTCGGCACCTCTTCCAGCCCTGCTGCTCCAGCATGGATCCAATCACACGAGAGCATTGGTGAATGTTGTGGATTTCATGGATGATTTTGTGTGTCCTGGAGGAGGGGGAGGGCGCACAACCCACAGAAAACAACATAAAAGTCATATTATGCATTTCTACCTTCAAAATCCCTTGTTGGCTGTGCCCTATTCAGGGGTCTCCCCCCCTTTCCTTCCAGACACCGTTGCTTCCCTCTCTCCTGGATTCTTGACCCCCACTCCCCTCTCTACATTTGCAATTTTTTCTTCCCTTTCTTATGCAAGCAATTTAGCTCTTTTTCCTCCCAGCTCCACCTCACAAACACACCTTGGGGCTCCACAAACCAAGGTACCCTACGTTTAACAAGACCCACTCTCCCAAGGAAGCAGTGGAGTTAAAAAAAATAATAAGGTGTTACTGTTTCATATAAATATGACAATATCACAAAGTAAATCGATATTAGCCATTTTACCTCATGGAGCACCTACTATGTGCCAGGCACTTTACATACACAGATACAGCAGATTTAAGATTATTAATACCATTTGGTAAAGAAGGAAACTAAGTCCAGAGAGAGTAAATGAAAATCGCAGACTGGGGGGATGGGGTGGTGGTGCAGGATTGGAACCTAGTTCTAAGGCCAAAGGTCATGATCATTTCCTTGCTTCTACAGATTTTTATCACTGATTTGCCAGCAAATATTTAGCTTTACACCATAAATTACTCAACCTGAAAAACTACAGTAGCACCGGAATATAAAGTAAGCCTGAGGCAAACAAAACGAAAGAAAGCAAAGTATACAGGACGATGAGCAAGCAATAGGGGTGGAGCAGAGACTACAATTACGGCGCACTTAGACTGTCTCGGGCTGTGCCACCTAATCCTTGCGCACTTAGACTGTCTCGGGCTGTGCCACCTAATCCTTGCACAATATTTGCCTTTTACTCCTCCCAACAACACTGTGAGGCAAGGATTATTATTTTCATGTTACCAGTGAGGCTATGGCGCTCAGGGAGGGTTAAGCTGATGTGAAATTGTCAATTTAATACAGTTTGCCTTTCATGGTTCTGGGTTTTTTTATCCTGTTCCTAACATCTCAATGTCTCCGTCTTCTTGATGCTCTCAAATAGGTGAGGTTCCCTTTGAAGTCTGAAAATTGAATTTTTGACAATCTCAGAAGACAGTTGATGGAGAGATAAGATGATTTATATTCATCTCTTGATTGGCTTGATTTCATCATCAAGGAATTGTGTGTGTAAAGATGGGTGCTATCTTTCTTGTTTTCTCCCTTCCTGTCTTTTTCTTTCTTTTTTCTTTTGGTTATTTTGTTGTTGTGTATTTAGAAATGTCTGCTTTTGCCTTCCAGGCTGAACGACATCTTCATTTGGTATAATATCACTAGGTCCTACTTTCTTTCCTGCAGAAATTTGTAGATACTGCTTGCTTGTCTTCTGTAGGAATTAGAAGGCCAGCCTGGTTTTACCCTGGGAGATGGCTCACTTTTTCTGCTTGGATGCCCCAAGAAATCTTTCTTTATCCCTAAAGTTAAATAACTTTATCAGTGTCTACCGTTTTATATCAAGTGTTTTCTGGGTATATGATCTACCCCTTCAATGGAAGATTTTATATTCTATCGTTGAGTATGCTATTTCAGGGATAATAATTATCTATATTTTGTATCATCTAGATCTATACACCTTCTTTGCTTCAAATTGTTTTAACTTCTTTGTAATTTTGTGCTCTGGTCATTATTTTAAGCCTTCCTTCAATGCCAGTAACTCTTCAGTTGTGTTCTAGTTTCCTTAGCTTTGCAATTTCTCTTTTGTCTCTATCACTTTAGCCTTTTGTCTTCTGAGATCTAATTTTGTTAATATCATATTTTTACCAAGTTCTTCTTTAGTACAAAGTGCTCTGCCTTGGGAAAACAAGGCAAAACCGTTTTCTTCCACTTTTGTTTCTGTTTTCCTTCAGACTGTGTCCTTTGTGTCTAACTCAGTTTCATCCTCTTTCTCTCTTCTCTTTCTCTCTCTTCTCACTGTGGTGCTTTTACAAAGGCTGATGTACCATTCCCTTTGTAGCAGTTTGGTACTGTTTATGATTTCCAAAAATAGATATTGGATTATGTTTGTAAACTGGTCTGTTCCTTTGGGTGTATTAGATTGTATTAAATTCAGAGGTTTCACTTTTACTTGAGTAAATAATGATTAAGGCTTTGATTGGGCCACATCAGTAGGACACAGAGAAAACACACAGCAGAGGAGAGAGTTGGAGTTTTGATGCTGGGGCCCCAGGAAGTAAATACACAGAGAAGCAGATATTTAGGAAAGAGAGAAGGCTCTACTAGACATGGCCCCTGGAAGAGAGATGAGCCATTCACTTGATAGCTTAAAGCTGGCCTTGTAGAGAGACCAGAGCATCTGAGCCCAGAGAGAAACGAGCCCCAGAGAGAGAGATAAGCCTTATGCTAACCTACAACTGAGAAAGGAAGAAGCTAGGACCACAGAGCCTTAAGAGGAAGAAAGAAGGCTGAACCCATGCAGACATTGCCCGCCATCTTGCTGCAACACATGGCCAATGACTTGGGTTGAGAAAGTACCTCTTATAGTACCTTGAGTTGGACTCTTTAGGGCCTTGTGACTGTAAGCTTCTACCCCAAATAAATACTCTTTATAAAGCCCAACAGAGTTCTGGTACCTTGCATCAGTACCCCTTTGGCTGACTATGACTAATACATCCTTTTTCTTTTCTTTTTTATTTTATTTTTTGAGGTACCAGGGGCTGGGGATTGAACTCGGGGCCTCATATGTGAGAAGCCAGCACTCAACCACTGAGCCACATCGGCTCCTCTGAGTTGTTTTTTTGTTTGTTTGTTTTGTTTTTGTTTTTTCAGGAGGCACCGGGAACCAAATCTGGGACCTCCCATGTAGGAAGCAAGCGCTCAACTGCTTGAGCCACATCCATTCCCGCCATTCACTTTTATTATGCTCAGTCTAATGTTGGGCAGTTAGCTCTCTTCAGTTGCTCCAATCTTTTTGACCCTCCTCTTCCCGCTCCTGGACTACATCCCCCGTGGACAACAATTTGAGGGTTGGATGTCATTTTTTATCTACTTTTCCTTAGCCTGAGACTTGAGAGTGGGAAGGAGGAAAGCTCATCAAAAGCTGCCTGCAGCCCTTGCTGGGATCCTGGGCCTTGTTCTGTCTTCTGAATCCCAGCACGTGCCTTTGGTCAGGCTCTATCTTTCCAGAGAGGGGCTTGCAACTCAGCAAGGATGGCCGGCTCTGCCAACTCCTCTTCCTTCAGCAAGGCTCTGCAGTGGTACAGAGAGCACATTCCATGCTCCAGAGGATTCCCTGCCTGCCTGCCTACTTCTCAGTCCACTTCTCTCTGAATGGAGATGAATGCAGAAGAATCATCAGAATTCAGTTGTCACCTTTCCTCAGTTCTCTTTCTAGGAGGTAGGGATGGTAAGCAAGGATTAGGAGCCATGAAGTTTTATCCCTTTTCAATTTGGTTCTTACGCATGAATTTTGGGTCTCTTAAAAAACTATATTTTTGTACATTTCATTAGGTATTGAGACACTGCGAGTGATTCCAAGGCGAGTGGTTCATGAACCAATTTAGGAAAAAATCAAAGCATGAAATTCAGAGTCAAGAGAAAAATAAAATTACGGAGGAGGGAGAAACAGAGGGGTTTATTTCATATTGATTTTGAATATTGGAAAATCTCCACTTTTAAATTTAATTTAAATCTCATGCTTCCAAAGACTAAGAAAGGTCATGATGCTTTGAAATTTCTACCTTCCTCAGTATCAAAAAGCACTAAGGGTGAATAGTTGTAGGTTAAAAGCATCATTATTAAACAGATTAAAAAAACAAACCAAAGCACCCCCATAATCACACTGGATATCAGAGTGGCATTAAAATGTGCTCCATCTATGCAATATCCTTTTTCCTAGATGTCTCCTGCTCAGAGCAGCTGAGCTGAACATCTCTGACTTTACCATACTTCACATTCATTTATTTTACAGAGTGAAACTAATTCTTTCATTACTTCTAGAGATTAATTCTGTGTGCTGACTTCAACAACACTTGATGTTTTTCCATTTGTGCTCAGCCACATTTTAAGCAACACCCTGGGAGATAGTCAGTGCTGTATACAGGGATTTACTACATGCTTCACATCGAGATCAGCAAAAGGGCGGATAAATCCCTAGATGCAGTTTTAATTTTGTTGCAAAAAAAACACACACAAAACTAACCAGTGCTCACAGTCCATCAGGCTTAGCTTCCCTGACGTGCCTCTGCCAAGTGCAACGGGCAGGAAACAGCACATCTTGGCACTGACCCCCCTTGAATCACAGCTGCCTGCCAAGCCCCAGAGGCTCGGTGCCTGGAGTCCTGCGATCTCGATGTGCAGTGTTGCTGGGTCACAGCTTCTCGAGGACTGCTTATCTTCTTTTCAGCAGTTGGCAGGTGTGCTTCACCATCAGCTTCATTCTCCTGTGTTCCTTGGATAATTCACAGTGATTGTGTCACATGTCACCTTAACCTCGTGAGCTAATGAGGAAGAGCTGTTTTATTCATTTTAAAAATATAGTAATGCCTCCTAGCCACAACAGTTATGGAGGCCATGTGGGCCAATAGCCATCGGCATTGCTTTTCGGGCATGCTTCACAATGATGAGCTAGTTATCGAGGCAGAGGAACAGTGGTTAAGCACCTGTGTATTGGACCAGACAGAAATTCAAATCCTGGCTCCATTAACTAATTGCATGATATGGCAAGGCACGTAACCTCATTAAACTTCAGGTTTCTTACCTGTAAAATGGAAATAATAATGACACCCTCTGGGAGGATTAAAAGGGCTAATAAATGGGGAATTCTTAGCCCTTGCAAACATAGGCCATGATGCAGCTGCTGAAGATAATTGTCATCTTATTAAAGAAGGATGGTAGCCAAAGGTTCAAGTTCATATGTTTTGAATTTTTACTGAATTGCTTACCCAATGAAAATGAATATAGTGAAGTACTTACCAGATGCTTTTTTTCAAGTTTTAAAATTTTGTTTTTAACTGTATAAAGTCTTGAGGCATCATTTGTTCAAACCATCTTATTTTGTAGATGTGGTCACAGAAGGTCAAAAAGCTGATTAGAGGTAAATTCAATACTAAAATTCCAGTATCCTCATTTCAAGCCCAGTGCTCTTTCTACCACTCTGCCTTTCCTTGCACGAGCATATTCATCAGTGGAGACTGTCATACTGTGACCATGTTTCCACAGAGCCATTTTAGATGTTTATCACCTTACTAATACCACAGTCTGGCTGTTATACCAGAGAACCTCAAAATAACACTGGATAGAGTTCATTTATCTTTCATATTAAAGTCCAGGTATGCAATCCAGAGCTGGTGTGGTGGCTCTACAATCATCAGGGATCCAGGCTCATTCTGCCTTAATGCTCTGGCCACCTCGGCATGTGGTATCCATTTTGGTCCAAGAGGGCTAGTCCAGTTTTTACCTTCACTTCCACTTTCCCTACATTAAGGATGCAGAGACGTCTAAGAAGTGGGTTCACTTATCCCCTTTAAGACAGGGGTTCTTAAACTTTTTTGTTCCACGGACCCCTTTGCCAGTCAGGTGAAAACCATGAACCCTTTACTAAGCCCACACTATATTGTGTATTATTTAATAAATATATCACACCCACACCAACACATCCCCACAAGAGTGCTTTTTAAAAATTTCAATTCAAGCTCACAGACCCCTTGTTAAGAACCCTGCTTTAAGAGCACATGTACTTGCTGACATCCTGTTCACCAGAACCGAATCAGTAGCTACATCCAGCTGCAAGGGAGGCTGGGAACTACTCTTTGTGCCCACCTAAAAGTTCTACTTCTACGTCTCCACTGTCATCTCTACTGGTGAATTAACAGTTTCTGACACAGTGTAATATTTTTACAAAAAATACCAGAGTTTCTAGACTTGAATACAACAGCTGGAAGGTGAACATAAGTGCCAAGCTTTTACAAAGGATAATAATTAATCCAGTCCTTGAAATGTGGTTCAGGAAAGCAGCTGCCACCTAGGGATCCATGAAGGTAGTATGGTGTTTACACAGTCCTTAAAAATTAAAGACGACAATGGACAAAAAGATGGAAAATAACAAGTGTTGATGAGGATGTAGAGAAACTTACTCTTGTGCTCTGCTGATGGAAATGTAAAATGGTGCAGCACTCTGAAAAACACTTGACAGTTTCTTTTTTATTTTTTGATTTGTAGCTCCACATTTACAAATGCATAAGAAGTAATGATAAATCAATGGTTTTGAACCCAAGATATATAAATATGTAATTAGCAACAAGAACTACATAGAGGTGGGGGTAGGGAGATGTATAGGAACATTGTCTGTGTATGCTATTGAAGTTAAGTTGATATCAAACCAAACACAATTGTTATACATTTAGGTCATTACATTTAAGTCCATGGTAACTACAAAGAAAACATTGGAGAATATGTAAACTCAGAGACAGAAAGTAGAGTAAAGAATACAAGGGGCAAGGATCATTCATAGGTGAGTTCATGCATAGTAGGTGTAAGGTTTCTGTTTGGGGTGATGGGAAAGTTCTGGTAATGGATGTTGGTGAGGGTAACAACATTTTGAATGTGATTAATCCCACTGAATGGTATGTGTGGGAGTGGTTGAGATGGGAAAGTTTATGTTGTATATATGTTTCCACAATTAAACAAAGAAAGAGCAACTAAAGTGATAATGACAATTAAATGCAATAAATGATATCCTGGATGGGATCTAATACTGGAGGAGAAACAGCTCAAAAGGATATTATTGGGACATATGAAAAAATTGGAAAATAGACTGTAAGCTTTATACCAATGTTAAAATTTTCTTGAATTTGATAATTGCACTTTAAAGTGGTTACACAAGTGAATGTATGTGTTTGAGGAACATGATGTATATAGTCTACTCTCAAATGTTATGTGTATACGAACAGACATCTGCACACCGATGTTCATAGTGACGTTATTCACAATTGCCAAAAATTGGAAACAACCCAGGTGTCCATCAACAGATAAATGGATAAACAAACTGTGGTCTATTCACACAATTGAATATTATGCAGCTGCAAGAAGAAATGAAGTTGTAAAGCATATGACAACATGAATGAACCTGGAGGACATTATGTTGAGTGAAGCAAGTCAGACACAAAAGGACAAATATTGTATGATTGCGTTACTACGATCCAAATATATTGTGTAACATATTGTATGATTTTAAAAAAGTTTATATGTATCCAGTACATTTAATTGAGAAATGTAAAAAATAAAATAAAATAAAATAATTTAAAAAGTTATGTGTATAGATAAATAATGACAGATTAGAGATAAATGATAGATAGATGGTTTAAAAACGAAATATATGGCTATTAAGTGGATAAATTCAGGATTTGAACATAGTCTGACTCTGGGGAGTGACATGATAAGACAAAAAGCTTTAAAAAGCTTCCCCATCTACTGTGCTACATCTTCCCATCTGTCTAAACATGACACAAGTACGTGCCCCTAAGAAGTGAGGGCATTGGAGACAGAGGGGTTTTGAGGGGTCCTGACTGAGTCCAGAGCTTCACTTGGGCTTCAACACTGCCCCATAATCTTCCTGTCTTCATCTAAGCCTACACCAGAGGCAGGCAGGATCTGGGAAGAAAAGCCAAAATGAGGGGAAGGGAAGATTGACCTAAATAAAGATCAGGGGCAGGAGGATCATCTACCTATAAATTATTGGCTTGTGGATCTTGGGATCCAGACCCCTGCAGACCCTCAGTGTTGCCTGAGCTTGTCAGATCTCATGAATTGTCAGCTGCACTGATCACATTTATGTGGTCAATATCTGGTGTGTATCTCCATATGTCATCCAAGCTCATTGGAACAGGAGACAGTCCAGTTACAGCCTCCCACTTGCATTCATAGTGTCTCTCCCCTGTGTGTTTGAGCTTGTGACTCACAAGGTGAGAACACTTGGTATAAGCTTTTCCACTGTTCTCATACTGGCACTGGTAGGGTCTTGAAACTGGGGGTCTCCTTCTGGGTGCCCATTGCCAGGCCCTGGAATTTTTTCTGCTCTCTGTGGAGCAGGTATGGCCTGATCAGGTAGGAAGGGGTCTTCCCAGGAATCTGGCTGGCTCAGAAGAGTATCCTGGGATTCTAAAACCAGCAATGATGGGGACCCAGGTGGGGACATCCCAAGGTCATGGTAATCTTTAAGGGACAACATCTGAGCTAAAGAGGGGAGCATTGCCTGGGACTCAGTGGAAGGCATGGTTGGGGCCAATAACATTTTAGGAACTAAAGATGCTCTGTTAGAAGGTTCTGATAGGGGTCCAGAATAAGACATTGTGGGGGCCCTGTTATGGGATATCATTGGAATTCCATTGGGAGCTGAGACTGGGTGCCCATTGGGAGACATCCTTAGATTCCCACTGAAGGTCAGGGACACCCCTGGAATACTAGGCTCTACTGAGGGCATCATTGGAGGCCCCTTGAAAGTCATCATACCTGGCTGAGTGAGAATTCCCTGACAATAAATCATCTGGGAAGGCTTAAGAGTCGTTTGGGGGCAGTAGCTCACACCATGCTCAGGCAGCGACCTACTGAACTGTGGCCCCACTTCACTTGCATTCTGTCTGAGTGTCCAGCAGACAACAAGGGGGTCGTTGCCAGCTCTGCACCCTGTGAAAAGTGTTGAATGTTTCTCGGGTCATGTTTCCAAGAGGCATGAACACCACTGCTTCCAGGAGACGGAGACATCTCTCTCGGTATCCACGGTGGGCTGGCGCCAGGCCACCTCCTGCCACTGGCTCAACTCTATGGCCTCCTGCCCCAGCTCTGCCTTGGATCAGCTGCACATTGGGACTGTCCAGACCCACTTCAGACAAGAGCTGAGGCTGGCTGACGTGGCATTGCAGCTCAGGTCTCTGGGCACCACCACCATGCCACAATCACTGTGCCCAGCATCCAATTTCTTAACATGTTAAACAGAATTCCCATATGGCCCAGCAGTTCCACTCCTTGGTATCTGCCCAAGGTAACTGAAAACCTGCCTTTACACAAAGACTTGTATACAAATATTCAGAGCAATATTATCCATAATATCCCCAAAGTGGAAACAACAGTCCATCAATTGGTGAATGGATGAACGAAATATGGTATATACAGATATTGGAATACTACTCGGTGATAAAAAGAACAAAGTACTGATATATGTTTCAACATGAATGAATCTCAAAAACATTATGCTTAATGAAAGAAGCCAAACACAAAAGACCATATATTGTATGATTCCATTTATATGAAAAGACCAGAAATGGCAAATCTATAGAGATCAAAAGTAGATTAGTGGTTACCTGGAGCTGGGGGTGGGAACGAGGAGTGACTGCAAATGAGCAGGAGCTGTCTTTTCGGGGTGATGGAAATGTTCTAAAATTAGATTATTGTAGTGATTACACAACTCTGTAAATTTGCTAAAATGCATTGAATTGTACACCTTAAAAAAGCCAATGAAAACAGCATATGTATCTTCAACTGGCCGGCACAATAGGCTAATTCAGCAGCGCCAGGGCCAGCGTCTAAACTGGACATACCAGGGATGAATAGGTCTTGTTCTCTACTTGCAACGAGCTCACATCTCAGAGGTTGTAAAGAAAGTTTCACTGAAAGGATATTTTGACTCCAAATAGTGAATTGGATAAATTAAATGGCACATTTAATATATCTTGACCTCAAATGTTCAACATACATTTCACTGGTATTTATTCTTCTATTTGACAGGTTTTTTACCTCTCATGTATCCATCCTCATATCATGACTGTCTTCTCATTTGATAAATCTCTCTCAAAGGGTGTCTTTTTTCTGATCCCATACCTCAGACCTCCAAATATACTCTTTTTTATTTTTTATTAAATTTTTTTTTTGAGGTACTGGGGGCCAGGGATTAAACCCAGGACCTCGTATGTAGGGAGCTGATGCTCAACCACTGAGCCACGGTGGCTTCCCTGAGGTGGTTTTGTCGTTTGTTTTGCTTGTTGTTTGTTTTTTGTTTTTTCAGGAGGCACCGGGAACTGAACCCAGGACCTCCCATGTGGGAGGCAGGCGCTCAACTGTTCGAGCCATATCCCATAACCACTCCCCCAAATACACTCTTTTTAAAAAATTATTATTATTTTTAATTTATCTCCCCCTCCCCCAGAAGGTTCTTTTGTCTGTCTGCTCATTGTTTGCTCGCCTTCTCCAGGAGGCACTGGGAACCAAACCCGGGATCTCCCACATGGGAGGCAAGTGCCCAGTGGGCTGAGCCACATCTTCTCCCTGTGGGCTGCGGCATTGCTGGCTTGTGGCATCTGCTTGTTGCAGTGGGTACAGTGTCTTCTTTGGGAGGCACCGGTACCCGAACCTGGGACGTCCCATATGGCAGGCAGGCACCCAACTGGTTGAGGCACATCTGCTTCCCCCAAATATGTGCTTAAATGAGTCTTTTTCCTGCCATCAACTCAGCAGTTCCTTCAATCTACAAAACGAATGGGTTTCACCAGATTTCCCATAGCTTCTCCTAGCTGTAGCATTCTATGACTCAAGTGTGTTCTTCATTTGCTTTGCAGCCTGAGACAATATAGAATTCAAGGACTAACCATGATTAGGTGCTGAGCAGACTAAGTGGTTTATTTTTTTTTATTTTTTATTTTTTCATAATTTTTTTTATTTTTAAAGAAGCTTTAGAGTACATAAATGTTACATTAAAAATATGGGGAATTTTCATATACCCCACCCCTCCTCCCACACTTTCCCACATAAACATCTTTCATTAGTGTTGTACATTTGTTACAATTGATGAACACATATTGAGGCATTGTACTAGCCAAG
>JAQZBX010093594.1:0-12133 GCA_029593785.1 Cabassous unicinctus | reverse complement strand
GTGAGGGCAGGCCGGCTCGCGCGGCGCTGTGGGCTGATGCGGCAAGACCTCACAGCAAGGGGGAGATAAGCAGACACAGAGAAGACACGCAGCGAACGGACACAGCAGCACAAGCAGCAAGGGGGGGATAAATAAATAAAATAAATAAATCTTTAAAAAAAAATTTATAGAACTAAATACATACATGCACACAAATGAATATTAGTACAACTGGTGAAATGTGAATATGACCGATGAATTGTATCCACGTCAATATCCTGGCAGCACTATCATAGTATAAGTTTGTAAAATGTTACCTTGGGGAAAACTGGGTAATGGAGTGCATGTACATTTTCTGTAGTATTTCTTACAGCTGCATGTGAATCTACAATTATCTATAGTCTATAATTGTAGGTTGAGAGTTGACAATTACAGGTGAAAAATTTCAACCACAATTTTAAAAAGTAAAAGGAAGAAAACATAAGTGATATCACTGGCCAAGTAGCAGTGGATGAGGAGGAGACTGAATAGTCATGAGAGGCACCCAAGGGGAAGTACAGACTGCTGGGAGTGGTAGTCAGGGCTAGGGGAATCCAAGAATTAGGAATGAGTATTTGCAGACCTAGGTGGGGGCAAAGTTTAGACAGCAAGGTGCTAAGTGTGATTCCTCCTCATACCCTGACTCTTAGTGCCCATAGTCCTCAGATCTGGCACTTAGGCCACACACCGTACTGCAGAATCAACCTCTTGGGCAGCAGAAGGAGGGAGAGGGTTGCGGTAGAGACTGTGACAATATCCCCATGATGAGACCAATAGATGTGAGACTCTGGGCACATCAGTTTGCCTCAGTCATGCATGACAGCTAAGATGCCCCACATGTATAATAATGACTTGTTTGTTCTAGGGTTCTGAAATAGCCTCTCTTATTGTCTGCTGGCTGGAACCTGACAACCAAACATTGGGCCTTGCACATTTCCTAAACTCTGGAATGTTTTGATTCAAAGGAAAATGCTGGAGGGGGTGTATTAGTTTCCTATTGCTACTGTAACAAATTATCACAAACTTAGTGCTGGAACAACACACATTTATTATCTTACAGTTCTGGAGATGAAAAGTCCAAAATGGATCTTACTGGACTAAAATCTAGGTGTTGTTCCTTCTGGAATGCAGGGCTGTGTTACTTCTGGAAGCTCTCAGGGAGAATTTGTTCCCTTGCCTTTTCCAGCTTCAAGAAGCTGCCTGTATTTTTTGTTTCATGATCTTATCCTCTGTCTTCATATCCAAACAGCATAGCATCTTCCAATCTCTCTCTCTCTGACTCTGACCCTCCTGCCTCCATTGTCACATCTCCATCTCTGACTCTTCCATCTTTCTCTTTCCCTTGTAAAGAAACTTGTGATTACACTGGGCCCACCTGGTTAATCTAGGACAATATACCCATCTCAAGATACTTAATCACATCTGCAAAGTCCATTTTGCCATGTAAGGTAATGTATTCACAGGTTCTGGGGATTAGAATGTGGACATCTTTGGTGGGAACCATTATTCTGCCTACTACATTGGAGAAAGGAGGCTCAATACTGAGATTTTCCCTAAAGAAGATTGTGATGGAGGGAGGCTAGAGTGCAGGACACCAGGTCTTGGCATGAGTAAGAGCGAAGTAATTCCAGAAGAGGAGTCTGAGTCCCACCTTCCCACTCTTCCTAGTTTAACTAATCATGGGATTTAAGTGCCTTGGTTATTCCAGGGCACATAGCAGGTGTCCAATCAATGCATAGCTTCTGTCTACCCTGGAAGTTTCCTCCAAAGCCTCTCTGGCTTAAATCAGCACTGGGTCTCTAGAGATCCCTTCAAGGCCCAGCTAAAACATGATGAAATTTCCCATGATCCTCCTCTGCCTTCTCTGCAATCAACTAGATGTAAATTACCTTCTGGGGATTCATAACATACACATAGGGTCTTTAATTTGTGCGTATTGAGAAGTTACTGATTTTGAGTTGATGGCACCTATATCTTTTCCCCTTACTAGAGTGGGAGCCCCTTGAAAACAGGGACTAGGTCTGCCACCTCCCTGTATACCTAGGGCTCAGTGCAGGATCTGCAACAAAGCAGGCACTCATGTAATGTTTATTGAACGATGAAAATTTATTAATTGATTAACTAATGAATCAATCCCAGACATAGTCTTTGCCTTCAGCAAGTTTTGCAACTGGACATGACCTCATACACCTCTATATCCTTTCTCAGGAGGAAGTGGAGCATGAGACTATTCTAGAACCCCAAGGAATACTACTACTGGCTATGCTACCTAGAGTGGCCTTGCTGGCCACAGCGTAGGAAACAGTTTAGTAAAGCACTTCCTGGGTAGTTTAGGCAGAGAAATACAAAATAGTTGCTCTCAACCCAAAATTTAAAACTACTCTGTCACAGGCATCATAAAAAATGGAAACAACTTTCAGAAATCAGGCACTTCATCTCTCGGCCTCAAGTAAAACTGAACCCAAGTCCTTTCAGAGGCTTTTATAGAACAGCAGGAAGGATAGCCCAACAGCTTGCCTCAGTCACCTATTGAGGTGTTACTAAATATTCATCATCAATAACTTCCAAACTAAATACCTCTTAAATATAACAAGAGCAAATTTTTACAGGGCACATACCATGTGCCAGAACCTTTGTTTAGATATTCACGTATATTAATTAATTTAACTCTCAAAACATTCCTAGCAAGTAAGTACTATTATTATTCCTATCTTATAGAAGAGGAAACTGAAACATAGAAAGGTTAAGTAACTGGTCCAAGATTACACAGGTAAGAAGTAGCAGACCCAACCTTCATATGCAGGTTGTTTGGCTTCAGAGGCCATTCTCTTAACAAATATGCTGTGCTATCACTCTTATTATATATCATCCACTTTTCTTAGAGAACAGGCTACAAATCCAGCTTCCATAATGCAGAAACTCAGCTTACCTTCCATCTTAGAATGCTAAATGAGGCTTATTTGCCTACTAGGGAGAAATAGAAGGATGATAAATAGTGCTGTACCGAGCCATATTGAAGCAAAAGGCAAAAAGAAATATCTGTAAAACCAATCCTATCTTTATTTAAAATTTTGATATTTTGGTCATTGTGGAGTTTTTGCATTTTTAAAAAATATTGCAAAATTTTATTTATCCTGATTACCGAGTTTTTGGTACCCTCTTATATTTTGCACCCAAGGCACTTCACCTTAGTCCCATTTCTGGGACTGAATGGAACATAAAGAAAAAAATATCCTTGCTTACTTTGGGCTGGCCCATACTGCTCTTATTATGGGCCTGGAGCACCCATTTCCTCAGCACCCAGACAATGGTGAGGCCTGGCTCTCTAAGGACAGCTATGGTGACTCCCTTGGGCACCAGAATGTGCTTTTGGCATAAAGACTGGAAAGGACCTCTGAGACCATCTGGCTTATGAGTCTCCCCCGATTGATACTGTAAGCCCCTTGAAAGCATAGACTATCTTTCTCAATTCTGTATCCCAGCACCCAGCACAGTTCCTGGAACAGAGTCCATGTTTGCTGAATGAATGAATGAATGAATGCACTTATTGGATGATTTAGAGAAAACCATTTATTTCCCTGTAGTGTTGCAAAATTCAGAACAGGGATCATTATTGTCCTCACAACTTTTTGAAGACAAACCAATTACTGTTAGTTTTAAAATTCTGACAAAATTATAGTGATAGAAAGCAGAACAGTGGTTGCCAGGGGCCGTGGGAGTGAGAAAAGGAGACTGACTATAAATGAACATAATGGAACTTTTTGGGAGTGATGAAAATGTTCTATATCACTATTGTGCTGGTGACTACACAGCTGTATCCATTTGTTAAAACTCATCAAATTACCCATGTAAACCTGATGAATTGTATTATAAGTAAGTTATACATCAATAAACCTGACCAAAGAAAGATCTGGATTCTCAGAAAGAAATGAACTCTGGAACCAAGGCCATGTAAGTAATCCAGATGGATGCAGTGAAAATAAAACAGACCTGACAGTCAACACACTCAAGAACAATCTTGGTTCTTCCAATAGTTAACAATGTGATCTTAAACAAATTGTTTAACTTCTCTGAGATTCATCCTCTACCTCTGTTAAATAGGAATAACACCTGCCTTGCCTTACCAGTATATGAGGTTCCAATGAGGTAGTGGATGTTCAATATTTTTATTACGATGATCAGAATTCCTGCTCTGTACAGCCAAATTTAACCAGATCCAGGGAAGACTATGCCTTCAACCCAGAGTTGAGTGAAATAGACTGGATCCTGAATCCCAGTGTTCACCCCAGCTCCTGTAAAGCAACTTCTCCTCATCAACTGATTAATAATTTCCTTTGGACAATGTCTTCTCAGCCTAGCCCTGGGAAGAAAAAGAGGCTTGCTAATTTTAAATTCCAGGAGAAATTTTGGCTGGCTTTTCCACATGAAATGAGGGTTGCAAAAGGGAAAAGAAACCTCTGAGGGAGATCCAAAAACAACAGCATTATTTCCCCAGGATGATGGTGGCTTGGTTGCTGGTCTCATCCTCAGAATGTCCCCACCAGAGCTTCTTGATTTGGTATGATAGGACCACCACTATCACAACAGGTTTTTCTGGCTGAGATCATCAGCATAGGCCCATCCCACCAAGACCAAGGCCAAAACGCCCAGGCCCTGGAGATGGCAGCAGCAGATGGTTGGTGTGGTGGAGGCAGAATGTGGCTAGATCTATATTCTTTGAGACCTACTGCATATAGGCTGACAGTTTCCTCACATGGGAATATGGGATAGGTACCAGGTCACTGGACTTGGAGCCACAAGAAGATACACCTGACTTTGCTATCAACTTGCTTTTTGACCTTGGAAAAGTCCTTTCTTTTTTCTAAACCTTAGTTTCTCATCAGAGAAATGGCAATAACATGGTCTTCACAGATTAGTTGTAAGAATTAAATGGCATTATACATGTAAAAATGCCCTCTTAGCTTTAAAGTGAGTAGCTCCCTTTGACTACTGGCTGTTAATAGGAGACCAGCTTGAACTGAGTGCTCATGGGGGACAGGGAGAGGGTTTCTCTCCTGGTCATATAGCACCTATCATCTGACTTGGACTCTTCCCTCTGTTCTATCTATTTTACCCCTTCTCATTCTTCAGGGCCCAGCTCAAATTCCACCCTTTCTAAGAAGTCTTGAGTATTGCATCATACCACACAGCTAGACTCTGTTTTAATTTAACTTGGATTAGTCTCTTGAAAAACCGTTTTGTTCCCAACTCTAGGTCTTCCAGGATTATGAAAGGCAGACAGAACAAAGATTTAGATCTTGCATCCTGATTTGGAGTTATACAGAGGATTAGGGTCCTGACTCCACTCACAAGAAGAGTGACTTTAGGCAATTCATATCCCTCTTTGAGCCTCAGAGTTTTCACCTACAAAGTGGGCATGATTTTAATTGACAAAGCTGCCAAGAGGCCAAACAAAACATTAGATTTGATAGCATTTTGTAAAATGCCACAGAGATGTAAGCTATTATTATTGCTATTAACAATATTACTATCATAGGAGATCAAAGGGTTGAGTAAGGTTGCAAAAACTGTTTCTTAAGTATTTCAAGTCCCGTGGATGCCATGATATTCCCCAAGGTTTGTCTGGTGACCCTAATCCCTCCCCTAAACCATTCACCCTGGAGGCTTTATCACACTAGAGCCACCTCTCTGAATTTCACTTCATAGGGCCTTACAAAGGCTGGCTCCCCTAGGGAAAGGGCCTTATCACAAATGACTTATTGATGTCTTTGCACATACACAGACTTCTGATTAGGAGGATGCTGATCATTTGTTTTCGGAGTAAAATAGGCCGAGCATAGAGACCCAGCTGAAATGAAGAATAAGTGTTCAGACCAGCCTGCTGGTGCCCTTTGTTATAGGAGGAATGGGCCAATCTATGTCCAAAACAAGGAAACCAAATTGGGGAAGGCTGGCAAGAGGGCAACTGAGAAGGGAGCAGGGAATGATGGCAAGCCAAGAGCCATCCAACTTTTCTGTGGGTATCACTTTGTAATTTCCAAGTTAAAACAACTCAACTTCTTGGCACATTTCCCTGGCCAAAAGTCTCTAGGGGTTGTTATCATGAAACAAGCCTGAACTGCTGTGACTAGAATCCTATTTATGAGAGGGAATATTCAAGTGGGAGGGATGGTAGTGAAAGCTAAGCCACTAAACTAGATCTCTGTAGGGGCTGTTTTCTCAGCTGTCATTGCTCACCATGGTTTAGCCACAAAGCAGTAGCATTATATGTCCAAACACACTTGTTCTCAGATAGACTGACTCAAGCAGACACACATACACACTGGTCGGAAGGCATCTATTAACACTCTCAAACACAAAGATACAAATGAACAAACCCATAGGCTGAAACACAAACAAAAAGGCACCGGATGACAAAACATCCAAAGATATCCTCAAACAGAAAGAAATGTATAGACAAACAGGCATATGCAAGCAGAAAGTTAAGTAAAAAATAGATATATAGGCTTGTCATCATGCTCAGGAACCCCCTCCCCAATTGCACCAAAGAAATACTTTAACAGAATTGTAGATGATCAAAGATGAATATATAGGAGTATGTGGACAGACATACATATACATAGAGATATAGCAAAAAAGCTACACTTACAGAGGTTTGCATACGTGCCCTACAGACATGGATGTGAAGACATGGAGGTAAAAAAAAAGCCAGCTAACACTGAACTCCTAAGCACCAGCTTTTATCTACATTTATGAAACAAATTCTCCTAGGGAATGGCCCATAAATATGTCACCAGCTAACATGGAAAACAATCATGAACCCAAAGGATGTAATAAAAGCAAACCAAAGTGCCCAAGGTTTAAAATCTCACACTTGTCCCATCTGCTGTGGGAAAGGCAGCCAAAAACAACAGCAGCAGCAGGCTACATGGGAACCATAGAGTGTCCTTGATTTATCCCATAGAGAAATTAACCTCAGGAGAAAAAGGTTAATGTTCACAACTTTTATGTAGCCATAAAATAGTTCAGAAACCCATTTTAAAAATTGGGTCCATTCCACATGCTGGAAGTTCCAATACTTGTAATATGTCTAGGGTGAGGGAACCTTAGAGGACATAAGTGGTGCTAGAGGCCTGAAAAATTCCAAAAGAACTAAGAAAGAGGTCTTACTTCATTAACTTGCTTGTTTCTTGGTTCCTGGGACTTCCAGTGTCCACCAATGTTCTTGTGGGTTTCTAGCATCTTGGAGACCTGGTCCAAGAAACCTATAGTGAGAGAATATGCTTTAGGCTCAGTCCAGACTCCAGCTCCTTTAGGATGGGCCTGGCTACTGGTCACTCTAGCCCACCTTTCAGAATCACCAGGATTAGGGTGAGTAGGGGATGGGATGGGAAGGTATTTTCATAGGAGGCCAGTGATGGGGAGGATCGGAGCTGAAATTAGTCAAGAATAAATCCAAAACCTGTATCTGAAGTGCCCTAGCCTTCTTACATTGCTCAGGGAATATCCTGGGAAAAGAAGAATCTCAGGCTCTTGTCTGGAATTAGTTAGCAAGAATTCCAGGTCTGGACAATTCTTTAGTACATGAAGTCTTAGGTGACATGGAGAGAAACCAGTTAATTAAAATACACGGATATTGCCTAACCTTGTTTCCACCAATAGTTCCAATTTCTTACCTCTCTCAACACTTCCCCAGAGCAATAAAAACAGTTCTGAATTTTCATTCCTTTCTATACCCACCAGTTAAGAAGAAATGTAAACAATGGAAGTGTCCAAAAACCAGGGAGTAGGAAAACCAAGGACACAAGGACATATCTAATCAGACCCAGTTGTTAGTAAGTACAATCTGTGTTCTTGCAACAACCAAATAAGAACTGCGTCTATTTCCAAGATAAAGATACAGAGACTCACAGAAGAAGAACAATTGGAACTACCACACACAAGCACATACAGAAACTCAGTGACAGAATTCAGGTCTCCTGACATCTGGTTCAAATGGTACCATCACCATGGAAGTCCTCAGATAATGGGTCAAAATACATTCATTTCTTCTTACCTGTTCAGAAACCAGTGTCTTGCTTAAGATTGCTTCCAAATGTTTCCCAGGGCCATTCCATTGAGTGATATCAGGTTCTTCTAGCTATATCCTACAACTTTCCAGATCAACGCCAACTCAAAGCCACACTTACTGCAAGGGAAAGAGCCTCAGAGGTAAACAATCTGAATGCCATTGCCAAAACAAACTTGAGCCAGCCAAGCCTCAAGTGGTTAGAGCAGAGCTCAGCAAATATATGGGGTGGCATGTGTGTGGGTATGCCTGCAGCAGGGCTGCTTCTGGGATTCTGGTCCTTTCAAGCACAAGAACCATCCCCTTCATTTGGAACAGTAAATTTTGAATTCTCATATTGACATTAACAGATATTTATGGACTATAAACTATGTAATGGGCCTGGAAAGGTATAAAAGACAGCTCCTATCTGTAACTGACTTATTGTTATTGCCATTATTATCATTCCTTTTTAGTTGTGTAGCACCTCAAAGATGATAAAGCACTTTCACGTTTGTTAGCCCTTTTCAGCATTACAACATTGCCTGTTGTCCTAATTATTATTTCAATGTTACAGATGATGAAACTGAGGCTCAAAGAAGAAAAGTGACTTATCCCAGGCCACACAGCTAGTAAGTGGCAGAGTATGAAATATTCAAATCTAGGTATGTCTGAGTTCAAAGCCTGTGCCCTTTCCAGCATGCCAGGCTATCAGGAAGGCAAACTCACTGACTTTCCAATTTTGCTCAATAAATGTTTGTTGAAATAGTGAGTAAATGAGTGAGTGAATGAATGAATAATGAAGAGAAACAGTTGATGTACTAGGGCAGATTCAGGTTGGACCCCATAGAGGTAGATGTGTGTGTGTGTGCGAGGGGCATATGGAATTGGTGGGCAGTGGAGAGGAGAAGAAGCCTACTATCATTGAGCACCCCTGTATACTAGAAACTGTGCTTGAGACACCCAAAGATTCTATTTCATTCAATCCTTACAACAGTCCTGTGAAGCAGATATGATCAAGCATCCCATTTCTCAGATGGAGAGACTGAAATCCAGAAAGGTTATGCAACTTGCCAATGGCAGAAGAGTGGAAATTTAAACCTGTGTCTGTCCAACTCCAAAGTCGACCCTCTTTCCACTATACTGGTCTGTCCTAGGAACCTCCAGATTAGAAGGTGCGAGGAGTTTGGAATAGGGTATGTGGAGTAAGGTGGAAGGGCAGAGACTGAGTAGTAGAGAACAAACTGAAGTCTTTCAGACCCTGAGCAAGGTGGAGATAAATCAGGTACTAACCATGATCTGAATGTGGTCCTTGGATCCCATCACTAGCAAGGTAAGGGATGTAAGATAAGCCAGATGACAACTGGCTTCCCAAATAGGGTCCTGATGTCATCTGCCTTCCAGGGATATTTTTAGCTCAGTGTGTCTGGTTGGGACCTTGAGAAACAAAGCTGAAGTGTGGGAGCCACTTATATCACAGAGGTGAGAGTGGTTGCTGAGGTGGTGGCAGGACTTGTGCCAATCTTAGGGGTATATTTTGCCACCCAGTGCCTATAAATAAGCCCAGATTAGTCCCCAGGGTAAAGACTATTAACCCTGTCTCTACTGGGCCCTCCACTGAGATGCTGTCATTTGTTCCTTACAATCAAGTAGCTGGTAGGGAGGTATCTCTAATACACTTGGAAGTGCAATGCAGTGGTAGCAACTGCTCAAAAGTCTGTGAATTAATGGGGTGGGGTTCCACTTCTTAAGATGGAGAAAGGGAGAGAAGGAATAGCTATGACCAAATTCCCTGACATTAGAACCCCTGGCCTGACCTCCTAGGAAGTTACGGGAGAATTGCTTATTCCAGGCAGAGGCCTTAAAAAATAAGGCAGGCGGCTACCTTGATGGCTTGGTCTGCATCTGCCCAACCTCAGTCTTCTCGGAGGTGCTGGCAATCACACTCTAGGTGAGCTTGGATGAAACCAAAAGTTGGCATCCCAGCATTTAAAGCTTTAGTCTAGGACGGGAGTAAAATTACACTCTGACATGGTGGAAAATCAAGAGGTTAAAGCCCTCCATCACGACTCTGTTATGAACTGGCTGTGTGACCTTGGGCAGGTCCCTTGCCCTGTTTCAATCTGTTTCTCCATTTGTAAAAAGAGAGGGCTGCATGACCTCTGTGGTGGATTGAATCATGTACCCCAGTTTGGATGTGTTCTTGGTCTTGGTCCACATTCTGGTGGATCTGTAAATGAGATCTCTTTAAGATGTTACTTCAGTTAAAATGTGGCCCAACTGAATCTGTTTGGGCTTTAATCTGGATTACTGAAATATTTATAAAAAAAGGAAATTGACACAGAGGAAGCCACAGGGAGCAGCCAGAAGCTGGAAATCAACATAACCAAGAAGAGAAAGAAAATGCCACCATGTGCATTGCTATGTGATGGAAAAGCCAAGGAAGCCCAAAGAAGAGCATGGAGAGGGCAAAGTCAATACCAAGGCATTGCTAATAGTGGATTTTCAGATACCAATGGAGAGTAGTACTGGAGGACTCAAGGGAAGGAGTCCATGTCAACAGAGCTGTCTATGCATGAGGCCTGCTTGGCAAGTTCTGCACAGAAAACAGCATAATAGGCATACTCGTGCAAAGCATCATGGGTTTTCTCCAGCACACTTGGTCCAGTTCCATGTGGATGCTCTGCAAGGTGGGCAGAGAGTGGCATTTTTCCGGCAGGATTTTGAGGGGTGAGGATCATTGGTGATGGTTCAGGTGGGGAAAAGAGAGCCTTCAAGGAAACCAACCAGGATTAGTTACTCTATGGTGGTAAGAAGTTGTCCAACAAATATTTGGCTTAAACATCAGAGTTTACAGTTTGAAATATCATCTGGTCTACCCTGCAAATCCAGGCAAGGTTAACATATGTCATCCATAAATGCAAGCAAAAACCCATCTACCAAGAGCTGAAAAGACATCAGACAGAGGAGCCCAAATGAAAATCAAGCAACCAATCTAAACAAAATAGCATCTACTTGTATCTCCTTTTTTGTGTTTGATTTGTATTGGAATGTGGGAGATGAGGATTCTGCATTTACTATGGCCCTTAACATTTGTTCAATGTGAGACGTGAGTCAAATGACTTCATTTCTCTGAGCCTCAGTTTCCTCATATACATAAAAGGGATAGTGTCAGTATCTACCATACAGAGTTGCTAGGATGAAGAAATGAGAAAATGCATGTAAAGCACATAATAAAGTGCTCCCCCAAAAGTGGGTCTCTCTTTCGGTGTGTATGTGAGTGTGCATGAGAGAGAGACAGGGAGAAACACCCTCTCTTACCAGAAGCACACATCTCTAACTTAGTCAGCTAAAACTATGTTTTCCCCTTTCCCATCAACATAGTCAGATGCTTTCATCTCAACTTTTCTCTTTTCCAAAATCCAGCCCTTCAAGTGGAAAAGGGGGAAAGAAATTAACAGCTGTGGAATACCTAAGACATATAAGATGCCCTACTGAGTATATTTATGCATGACATCTCATTTAATCTTCACAATAACGCCACAGGTATATAATAGCCCGTTTTATGGGTAAGGAAAATAAGGATCAGAAAGGAGAAATGAGTTGCCCAAGGTCACACAATTAGTAAATGGTAGGTGTGTCTGACTACAGACCTGTCTTGTTGCCTTATTTATTTATTTATTTTATCAATAGCTGTTGTGATTTATTTCTTTTTTTAAATATTTTTTTTTCTAAAAGATACTTAGATTATATAAAATGTTACATAAAAAAATATAAGGGATTCCCATATGCCCCACTCCCCACACCTCCCACTTTTCCCCACATTAACAACTTCTTTCATTTGTGTGGTACATTCTTTGCAATTGATGAACACATTTTGGAGCATTGCCACTAAGGATGGATTATAGTTTACGTTGTAGTTTACACACTCTCCCACTCAATTATGTTGATTATGGCAGGATATATAATGGCCTGTATCTGTTGTTGCAATGTCATTCAGGACTGTTCCAAGTCCCGAAAGTGGCCCCATATTACACCTCCTTTTCCCTTTCCCTGCCTTCAGCATCT
>JAQZBX010093593.1:0-12130 GCA_029593785.1 Cabassous unicinctus | reverse complement strand
AAAAAAAAAAAGAAAAGAATATATTAGAGGGAAATGGGTGTGGCTCAAGAGATTGGGCTCCCTTCTACCATACAGGAGGTCCAGCATTCAATTCCCGGGGACTCCTGGTGAAAGGTAAGCTGGCCCGCGAGGTGAGCTGGCCCACGTGGAGTGCTGGCCCGTGCAGGAGAGCTGGCCCTCGCAGGAGTGCTGGCCCACACAGGAGTGCTGGCACAGCAAGATGACGCAACAAAAAGAGACACAGAGGATACACAAGAAGAGACACAGCAGACCAGCGAGCTGAGGTAGCGCAAGAGATTGAGCTCCTCTCTCCCACTCCAGAAGGTCCCAGGATCGGTTCCTGGTGCCACTTAAAGAGAAGACAAGCACAGAAGAACACGCAGAGAGCAGACAGCAAGCACAAAACAAGCAGAGGTGGGGGCGGGGTATGAATAAATAAATAAGTCTTTAAAATATATATATTAGAAAAGAAGAAAAGTAGAAAATTAGTGATCTAAGTTTTCATCTCAAAAAGCTAAGGAAGAGCAAATTAAATAAAAAATAAAGAAGGAAATAAAAGAATGAATTAGAGCAAAGCAATAGAGAAAAATCAAAGTTGAAAGCTGGACCTGTTAACCTGACTGCCAGCATTCAAATCTCAATTCCACCACCAATTAGCTGTGTGGCCTCAGACAAGTTACTAAAGCAATCTGTTTCCATATATGTAAATGACTATGCTAATATAATCATAACATCTCATAGCTTTATTGTGAAGATTAAATGAGTTAAAACATGTAAGGCACTTAGAATGGTTCTGGCACATAAACAAGTGCCATATAAGTACCTGCTGTCATCTTGTCATTGTCATCATTACCACCATTATCATAAGTTGCTCAGAGGCAGAGATTCTTCAACCTGGCTTAGACACTGGGACCTGTTACCAAGGAAATGGTAGAAATACCTCTCTTAGACATCTAAGAAAAGGAACCTATCTTTTGAGGACAAACTAAATCAAGGAAATTCTACAAACCCAGGTTTGGAATAGCGGGGTGGTCTTCCTACAGCGATCAGGATTTAGAAATTCAATCTCTGATGCATGTTTGGAGTTAGCCGTGGAGATGAACATGGGCAAGAATCAAATCATTTAAAATCATGCAAATTTTATCAAGGGTGGGGCTGGGGACATGCTCAGGAGCATCTCACCAGATACCACTGTTCTATGGAATACAATTCAAAAACCTTGAATTGTTTTACTTGTGTGTCCTTGTGGAAGGCATAAAGATTTGTGTGCGGTACTTTAAATGTACATAAATGACATTGTGGAATAGACTTTTTTTTCTACTTTCCCAAGCTCTACATCACGTTTTTAAGATCTACTTATATTGCTGTGTGTGCCTTCAGTTTCTTTAAGTCAGGGATTTTTTAGTTCTATTTGTAGTAGATGATGGTATTTTTCAGATATGGATCAGAGAGCAAAACCAACCCATCAAAATCTAACAGGAGCACTCAATTTTTGTTTCTCCCCATTTCCTTCATGTTTAGGGAAAAGAGACAACAACAAACAACTGAGAACAGGCATTTCCTTTTAAATGTCTGTATTTACAAAAGACAACCAAATGGACACCTGTATTTTCATTGACAGGACAATCACCTGATTTTCAGTGGAGCACCTTGCTTTTGCTCTAAAAGCCAAGATAGCTGCCCACAGAAACAGCAAGTAGCATCCAAGCAACCTCTTAACACACTTGTTTTGTAATTCCGGAAACAAAGTGGGGAATAAGACCAGAAGAGGTAAAAACCCACAAGGTCTGTCTTTTCAGTAGGTACACCAAGAAACAAAAGTAATAGGTGAATGGTGGAACATAACCACTGAAGAAAAATCAAAATACTTAACAATCAGAAATGATTCCCAGCCACTGACACGGACGGCTGTGTGTTAACAGAGCTTTTCTGCAAAGACCAAAGCAACCCGGATAGAAAAGTCTTCCCAATGAAGTCTCTAGCACTCTCACCAGTGTGAACAGATGTAGCCAAGGAACTTTTCAAAGTTATAAAAATATCCCCAAACTGTCATTTGACCTTTCAAAATGATAATGGCATTTGAATTTTGCAATGCCAAGTTTATTTAGCTGATAAACACGTCCACATATGGACCATACTAAAATTCTCATTCCCACTGGCTGGCAGGGCAGCGTCTTGGGGCCACCAGAGCTGTCAGGATTGGTGTAGCTATGGCAACTAGGTGGTTTTGTGAAGTCTTGCCTTCTGGAGCCTCTCCAAGCTCCCCATCACCACTGACTTTTTTTTTTTTTTTTTTTTAAGATTTATTTCTCCCCGCCTTCTCCCCCCTCCCCCACCCCCAGTTATGCTCATTGCCTGCCCTCTGTGTCTGCTTGTCTTCTTTTTAGGAGGCACAGGGAACCAAACCTGGGACCTTCCATGTGGGAGGGAGGCACACAATCACTTGGCCACCTCTGCTCCCCGCTTGTGTGTCTCTTATTGTGTCTCCTCATTGCATCAGCTCGCTGTGCCAGCCCATCACATCAGCTCATCGCGTAGGCTCGCTGTCTTGCTTGTCTTCTTTAGAGGCACCAGGAACCAAACATGGGACCTCTCGTGTGGTAGGCAGGCACCCAACTGCTTGAGCCACATCCGCTTCCCACCACTGACTTCTGAGAGAAGCAAATGTCTAAACAGATAGGGAAGTTACTCTATCTATTCACTTAACACATTTAATCCTCACAACTACTTTCTACCTTTGTGTAAGGTCCTGTGAGAAAGCTGAATCAGAGTTATTCCTCACATGTAAAATAGACATCAGCTTTCGTTACTCAGAGTCACCATGAAAATAACACCGCAACACACATTTTGGCCTAGGGTGGAGCCTGACCAATCAATAAAAGCTGGTTAGTTCCCTTGAGGCTGTGGGGCCTTTAGTCAGGTCTGAGCCCACATCCTCCAGTTCCCAACTAGTGGTCTTTCCACGAAAACAGCAGTTTTCAGACTGGAGGTACACAGTCCCTGAATGGATACCAGACTGCATGGAGCATGTGGTGGCAGATAGCTTTAAGAGAATAAATGTTCAGATACTCAGCGTTCCTCAGGATGCTTTCCTAAAATTGACTTGCCTGGATAGAGGGGCAGGTTCTGCCTCCCCTCCCGCCTTTTCACAAATTGCCCTTCTCCCACTTCACACAAGAAAGGTTGACCTCTCACCCATCCTGAATCATATTAAATGCACTGTCCCACCATGTAAAACCTTTAAGGCATCAAACAATGTAATTAGAAATAATGGTATCTTTATTGAGAAAGTCAATGTTTCTAAAGAATGGGTAATAAATCCTCTTGGGAGACAGAGGTTTCTAATTATTTGTGTTCAACAAAATTGAAGGGGACCTAATGCCACTAATAGAAGATTAAAATAATTTTTGCTGAGAGATCCCCCATAATTTTTTACTTATTACTTGGAAGTTAAAAAAATTGAGAAACATTGCTATTGAAAATGCTTTCCATTTTTACTTACTTCTTTATGTAAACAAGGATTCTCAGCACTTACATCTATTAAGAAAAACAGGAACATAGTTGAAGTTAAACCCTATCTGTTCTAGCAATAAGCAATATTCATCCATGAATGTTGATTATATGATCAATAGAAAAATCCCATCAATTTCCAATACAGCTTTTATGCTTAATAGTTAGTTAACCAACTTTATAACATTATGTTGTTTTGATTGCTTGTTTACTGCTAATAATTGTAATGTTAACTCAATTCTAAGGAAATTTTTAAGACTTATAAGTTTATAGCCACAGGAGTTTTTTTGTGTTTTTTTTTAAATTTAAATTCCATCTGTAGGTCTATTTTAGATAAGTGTTATAGGAGGATCAATAAATGACCCTGAAACTCAAAATATGACATTAAGATAAAATTCTGAAGGGGTATAGAAATAGAAAAAGGAATAAAATTCCCAAATGATAACAAAAATTATATTTATTAAATTGATGATGCTAGGTATCAAACTGCTATACTATTTACTTGTTTCATTTATAAGTGTCAATGTTTATAATACACTGGAAATTACATACTTTGCAACTAGTTAAAAATATTTAAAAAATGTAGATGTCAGTTTGAAAATATCCTAAAAGGGTGTATAATTGTACAAAATTCTTTTAGGAGTGATGTGAGCAGAAAATATAGAACTCTGACCATGATGCTTGCCAGAGACTAACCTGGAGGGTGCAAGGTCTATGAAGGAAGAACAGAAAGTAGTCACTGCATTCACAGATAGGGTGACAACCAGGGACTCTGTGCACACACACACATACTCGTACACCTCCAAAGGCTACATCTTCCCCATTCAGGCAGGACATAAAAGCTTTAGAATGTTTTTATTCTATGAAAGTTTAAGCAATGTTTGAAAAAAAGAGAAACAAGCTCAGGGTAAGCGTCCCAACAGGCACCAGTCAGCTGAAGGCTGTCTCCATGCTCGGTGTCCCAGGTAAGGCGGGGAAGGGGCTGGACACAAGGCAAGGCTGGCAAAGTGGATCATCTCAGCAATAGTTGCTGGAAAGAGGGACACTCCTCACCTTACCACCACAAGGATATGACCTTAAAAATCAAACTACTAAAAAGAAAGTGTTTGCTAAGAATTAAACTTGGGCAATCTGGGTAAATTATTCTAAATTCTAAATTTAGTTCAAATTATTAATAAGAAAGCCTTATATTTATACTCTCATTTACTGTTAATAAAGTGCTTTCGCATACTGTTAAAAAATACAAAACTACCGCTTCTAATAATGTGCTTTAAAAATCAATTCAACTCATTCCTCCCTATTAAACTGCCTCTCTCCTTTGTAACATATTCTCTCTTTGATTCATTCATCATTCCAGAAATAACCAATCCATCATGTCCCATGAGCCAGATCCATGCTAGATGATGGGGCTACAAAAGAACTAAAAATCACACCAGCACCTGCCTTCAGGGAGTTTAAGTGTCCTGCTCCCAGCTCCATGCACGCCAACTTCCTGGCTTTCACACACTCACTAATCAGCCTCAAACCTCTTAATCCACAAAAGAACACCATTCTACCTCTTCACAACTTAAAATGTCCTTTAGATGCTCTTTCAACTTCTCATATCACTTCCTTTGGGGACTATTTCTAGACAAACCCTTATTTAATTCTCATCCCTCTAATCACTCTGGTAATACCCAATGGTATAATTAAGATACCCAATTGAGTACTTGGGTTCAGCCTAATTTGGGAAAGTCAGACACCTCCAACTCTCTTGCCCTGCAGGCACCAGGAAATGCAGTTCAGATGTCGGGAGCAAAGTATTTAGGGACATAGAAAAATATTTAGGAGATAGCACAGCTATCTGGATAACCTCAATTAGAGAAGTCATCCATAGGGGAGAGAACAAGGGGGAAAGAACTATTATTTATGGTTTGCCTATATTGTAGTTCAACACTTACAGCAATCATATATGAGGCAGGCTACCCTTGCCAATGTCATGCAACCACTAAGTGGTAAAGCTGGCTTTGAACATGGGCTGCTTACCTCCTAAGCTCCTGTCTGAACTCCCCTCCATTCTCCAGCCTTTCACATGTGGGCAGAAGCCTAATACTCAACTGGCCCACAACTACCTTGATACCTTGTCCTCTTAGTGGGCATTAAAAGGGATGCCTTACTACATGCATTGTCTGCTCTCCCCACCCCGCCTTCAGCATCTAAGCTCCTAGAGTCAGAGCAGGGGCCACATTTACCTTTAATTTATTATTAAAAGGGCTCAATATAACTTTAGACACACAACACAAACTTCAAAACTGTTATTTGATGGATAATATCTGTGCAGGGATACTTTCTTGGTAGAGTTTCCTTCTCTAATAAATTCCCTCAGCTTCTAAGTTTCCTATAATTCATTCATTCAACAAATATTTAGTGAGCACCTACTACATGTCATGCACTGCCCTGCTTGCTAGAGAGACAGCAGTGAACAAAAGAAAATCCCTGTCCTCATGGAGTTTATATTCTAGAGGGAGAGGTAGACAACTGAAATACATACACTATGTAATATAATGTAATGTCAAGTGCTATAAAGAATCTACACAGTCTACATCACCACTATCTTTGTACAATTAGATGTACAAATACTTATCTATAGTTTTTCTATCAATTTATTTATTTTTATTTTTATTTACTTTTTGGTTGTCTCAAGTTTTTTTTTTTACCACCTAATCATGACACTCTTAAATCAATTCAGGCAGAAAGTCTAAGGAATTCATACATCAACCTGCTAAGCACATTAGGAAAGTGTTAATACACAAGATTATTAGAAAAACAAAGACAGAAGGACATCTTATTTGAACTTTTGAGGTAATAAGACAATATAGAAGTTGGAAACCATGTGAATTTTTTTTCTCATGTTGGTAACAAGAGCATTAATACTTTATATTGGTGGCCTACTGTAAGGTTTAAAGAATAAAATAATCAAGAAAGCTCAATAATTCACTTGACATAAGAAAGGCTGTGCTATAACTTTCAGAGGCATGAAGTTCCCTCAGTTTCTAACAAGTCTGATTAACTCTCCTTATTCATCAGGGCTACTTCAAATAGGGCAGCTTGCAAATAAGCAGCCCTCTACAGATGGCTCTTACCTATGATATATGACTTAGCATAAACCTGTTTAGTCTTTGACTGAACAGTCACATGAAGACTGTAAGATGGCTGTCGTGTATCACTAGGTGGTGGAATTTCTTGCCTTTCATGATTTCTTCAGCCTTTTTTTCAGTTGATAAATGTTTTTCTGAAAAGTCTAAATCTTCCAAGTACAGCTCATCGCCTGGTAAAAGCTGGAGCACCCCATCAGCAGTCAATAACGTAATCGGCAGCCTTCTTTCCCTCCCTTCTATTGCATGATCCAAACAATTTGTGCAGGTCTGAGACAGAGGCAAAGTTTTCCAGCCTTATTTCATAAAACTGTGGGGGTGCCAACCAAATTTCTTTTGACACGAAATTTTCAGTTGCCTCTGATGGAGATGACCACTGGCAGTCCACCACCTCGGTCAAGTCCGGGCAGGCGTACGGTGCCTCTAGCAGGCAACACAGGAAGAAGGCCCTGTCAGAGGCGGCCGCCGGGTCGCACGAAGGGCGTGAGCCAGGCACTCGTCATGCAGCGCCCAGATGTCGGGCGTGCAATCCAGGTGCGTGCACAGGTGCAGGAAATGACGAGGGTCGCGGCAGACGCGGTCGCGCCAGGTGGCCAGCCCCGGCAGCGGCTCGAAGGTGTGGCCGGATTTGGCCCCGACCCCGGGGCCGGTGGGGCGCCGCTGGGCCGCAGCACCAGCACTCCTTTTTCTATCAATTTAATACCCACCTTACTCAAGGTCTAATTAAAAAGTTAAAGGCCAAAGATGTGCCTGATGGGTGTTCTGAAAACCAGATAGAGAAAGAATGAAAGCATAGTCCTTGCACTAGACTCTCCAAATTCATAGATTTACATAAGGACATGGCAATATCTAGGAAGAACCACCTAATGGGCATGACTTAAATTGCACTTCCAAACACAGAGAAAGTAAAGACTTCTTTCCCTTACAGGACAGGTTTGAGGAGGAAGCAGTTGCTAATTTTTCTCCCAAAGCTAAGAATCATGCTTTGGCTTGCAAAAGATGGCAAGGTGGCCACCTGATCCCCTGCTCCTCCCAGCTTCCTGCCATCAAGGACATCTTGCAGTTCTCCACATAGTCCATGGATCCTTGTCTCCAGCTCACACATACGGTTCTTTCTAATTGGAGCGCTGACATTCCTCCCTGCTCCATCACCCACAAGGCCTGGTCATCCTTCAGGTCTCAGAGCAAATGTCACCTTCTCCACAACTACTGCCTCGACCTACCATTCCATTAGGTCCCTATGCTTTTCATTCCCAGTCACCTGCATTTCTCTCAACACGCACTGATCATAGCGTGCGTATCTAATCCAGACTCTCAAACTGTGAGGACTGGGCGCCTTAACTGAAAGTGCCCACATATAGTAGGTGCTCAATTAATATTTGTTAAGTGGAGCAGAAGACATACTAATTATATTCAAATATCTTCTAAATGCAGTAACGTTTAAGCTCAGGTAGGTAGAAGGAATCTAGCAGAGTAATACAATTTTCTTAGATAAATGAAATCTCAGTCGACCAGGAATAGTCAGCATTTAGCTCATACAGCCTTCATAGAAAGAGGATGGTACAATTAATAAATACAGGTCAGACTGAAGGAATGGTCTTAGATTCAATATGTAACATACATAATGTTTAAGTTTCTTCATACTGATCTAGGGAATTGATGGTTAAAATAACTGAGTTTTCAGTTATTTGGGGGAAAAGGCCAAGTAATCTGCTCATGGTAGAGAACATGATGTCCCCTCAGACAGCCATCTCTAAGGTTTTCCTAGCACACAAAAAGACTCAACCAATGATTTACTCATTTTTATTTTAATGCAGGGAAATTCCTAATCCTAGAAGAAAGCTGACAAGAAAATTAAATCCCCTAACAACCAGCAAGCAGTCAGATGAATCTGGCAGCGCAGCGGAAGCCAGTATAACAAACATACTGGTATACTAAGGTTCCCTCAGCACCAGTGCTCTCAGAGGAGCTGCCTCCGCCTCTGTGGGATGGAACTTCCAGCAGGCACTGGTCATCTACATTAGCTTCAGTTTGCAATGGCTCAGGACCCTCAATTTCTCCTCGCCATGGTAAACCACAGAACCCATCTGAAACAACTCAGTATTTTTTGCCTATTCCCTTTTTATCCTCCATCCAATTCTTTATGCCCTGACAAGATGCACACCCATGCATACATGCCATAAATTTTAATGTTTTAGCTCCTTAAACGATCACTTATTTACTCCCATAAAGACTAGCTTTAAAACTTGAAAAAACAATGTAAAAAGTCAGAGATCTATAAGTTGGAGATTATGAGGGAAGAAATAATTTTCCAAGATCAAAGAAATCAGAAAAAGGTCAAAAGAGGAAATTAAGGAGGAAATTAAGAGAAGACAGAGACAAAAGAAAGACTTCAGCTCAAGTATGGCCAAAGATGGCAACAATTTCTGAAGACTTCCATAATCAAATAATTTATTACAAGGACATATTTCATCTGATTGTATATGTTCAATAAAATGAGCTTCAGGATACAGTACAGGCTCTAGAACTAGAGCACTTGGGTCCAAAATCCCTTCTCTGCCACATCACATCTGTGTGACCTTTGCAAGTTACTTCCTGATATTTCTGTTCAGCTGTAAAATGGGGATTCTGATTATACCAATCAGAGGTAAATGACTATTTTAGACTCCAGTTGCACTTGCTTAAATTCCCTAATACTCACCAAAGGACTGGTTCATACCTAAATATCAGCTATAGGATAAAAAAAAAAAAAACAAAGAAACAATGCTAGTACCTCAGGACTTTTTTCTGAAGATTAAATAAGTTAATACATGTAAAACCCTAAAGGTGGTCCCTGGCACACAGTAAATACTCAATTGATGTCAACCATTATTTTGTTTGTATTCAAATAAAAGGGTATCTTTGACATTTAAAACCAAACACAAAAATTACCAGGCATGGATAATGGATTACCTTAATTTTATTTCTGTGAGTTGGAAATCTATTATAAATCTACCTCTCTACCTATGAACTGGTATATGATTTTGTTTTTGGGGAGAGGAATTTGAGAATCATGAAAAACTTAAATTTCATGCTTCAACACTGTGAATCAAATATATAATAATGTGTTGCCTCAACTTAGACTGAGCAAATATTCTACCAGATCCAAAGTTTGAGTAGACATATCTGGGCATTATTGAATTCTGCACCAAAAGAAATAGCACTACTTGAATACCACCTGGAAGAGTTCATAAATAAGACCATTGGCTTCGGTTCTTCTATTTTGCTTTTGTAACATGCCTTAAAAGCAATTACTATTCCATTACTGTTGATACAAGAGAAAATTTACCAGCTTGTAATTTAGAAGCAAGTGGGATAGACAGAAGAAAATGAAGCCACCCATTACAGTTTCTAGAAGAACCAGAGAACAGCCTAAATGTTTAACAGACACAGCATTCACTGCACTAAACAATAATCTGGACAAATCTTCATGTTTATTCATGAGAAATAATAATTGTGGAAAGTAGGTCAGGGAAAAAAGAATGATCGAAAAAGACAACAGGGAGAGGTAGAAGACAGAACATCCTTTAAAACTCAAATTGTTATATCTGGTCCATTAAAGCAGAAAAATTCAAATGTAATTGCTGGTCTCCAATAAAAATTCTGTAAAAAATGAGCCATAATTCAGGTACTGTGCATTCAGGGAGAGTAATGAAAATATATGGATTTAACATTTACAGCCTAAGAAAACTACCTATAGTTTTCTATATACTTTTTTTTTTTTTTTAAGGAGGTACTGGGCAATGAACCCAGGACCTCGTACATGGGAAGCAGGCACTCAACCACTTGAGCTACATCTGCTTCCCTATATACATTTTTATGAAATTTTACCAGACCTTTGGTGTGACTATAAATACACTTTCAGACTGGAAGAAATAAAACACAAGGGACACATTTCAGGTTAAACAGTCTTTTTATGACACACCTATGAGAAACTTTTAGGTTTGTTCACTTTGAAAAGTAACTGTATCAAGTAACTGTATCAAAGGTAAAAGGAAAGGTAGACCTCATAGCATCCCTTCAGGAAACACATACAGAATTTACCATTTGGGGGTGGGGGTGGGGGTGCCAAACACTAAACTCAAGTATCCTTTGGATTATGGCTCCAGTAGGCAGCATGTGAAGGGAAAAGCAAGCAAGAAGACAAAATTAAATCTCAACTCCTTCACCTGCCTAGCACACAAATAGTTTTAACAGCACCCCCCAAAAAATTCAAACAAAGGACCTATTTAGTTCACTGCATTCTAAAAACATCTTCAAGATGCAGCCTCATTATTTCACAGCCAGCCTGTCTTCCAGTCTTACCTCATTAAATTCAAAGTTAAAAATTTTTAAGTTTTTTTCCTTGCTTGGAAAGTACTACTTTGTAACCTTTCAATTCAATTGATTTATAAAGGTGAAACCAACCTCATGTGAAAAGCATCAGCTTTAAACTCAAGAAAGCTTTGAAGGTTTTCTAGTAAAGAAAATAAATCTGATCAATAACATTATTAAAAATATGACTAGATATAGTCACATTTATCTGTAATTGTGGCTTATATTAAAGCAGCTTACATTCTCTGCAAATAAGCTTTTCCAGAGAGCAAGACTGATAGGGTGGGCAGGCAGGATTACCTGTGATCCATAGTGCAAAACCCCATCAATGCCACAGGAAGAGCAGAAGTCCTTGTTGAGAGTCTTGAAACCTGAAAAACCCTAATACCACCTCCTCCAACCAGCAGCTCTGTTTCTGTTGCTAAGACACACACTGGGCTTCATTTGCAAGTGGATTTGTCTGTTAACGTAGGTTTGTTCAATGCAAATATTTCTTTCCCAGCACAGCTCAGTAAAATGGGGAGGCTGAAAATTAGTTAGCTATATGTGAGAAGAAAGGAATAATTGAACATGGATTGCCTGTTGCGTTTTAATTTAATCTGGAGCCTTTTCATCTTTTACTTTCCTTCATTTGCAGCCAATACTTAGTGAGCTAATTTGTACCTGGTTCATTTTCCTCCTTTTATCTTATCTACTTTAGCATCAACCAAGGAAATTAGAAGCACTATGAATAAAAGATGAAGTCTGACTCAGGACATCCTTTAAGTAGTATGAATTACTTAAAAACTAATTTGTGTGTGTGTGCACAATACAAAGAGCTGAGATATTTATGCCTGATACATGCCTTAGCCTGACAGCATCCCAGATCACCATCTTTCCCTTCCCCAAAAAGAGCTGCAGTTTTTAGCTGTTTTATCTGGTTCTACCTTTTCTCCAGGAGAGCAATGCCTAGACTGCAATCTACATGGAATCCATACTAGACCAGGTGTACAGTAAACCATCCCATTAATAAACTAAGGGCTTAAAGAAAATAAACTTTAAATTGAGAAAAATGCATGAGACTAAAGATGCATAGATTCCACTAATCTAACTTTTTAAAGGGTTCAATGCTGCTTGCAATGCAAGGAAAAGAA
>JAQZBX010093592.1:0-12021 GCA_029593785.1 Cabassous unicinctus | reverse complement strand
TACTTCCAGTTTTCTAAATGTGCCATGCTTCTTCACCTCCACGCTTTTTGTGACTAGTATTCTCTTGGTCTGAAATAATAGTCTCCCCATTCCTTACTTAGCCACCTCCTATTTGGCCTTTAAAGTGCCATTTCCTCCTGGAAGCCTCTGGAATCTCTCCTTTCTCTTATCCTACCTCTTCTGATCTATGAACCCCTACGCACCTCTCTAGGAAAGCACTTATCATACTACATTGTTCTATAAACACCTTAATGTGAGGAACTGAAATTGTTCTATTTCTCGGAGCTTAGCACAATGCCTGACATAGAGTAGCTATTCAATAAATAAAGTAATAAGCAATAAATATTGTTTCATGAATGGATAAACAAATGAGCATGTGTATGCATTACCAAAAAAATCTAACAAAATATCACTATTATTCAGATAAACTAGACACACACTCTGATGAAAATATTATTTTGTCTTACTTCCTGAAGATTGTTTTAGGGCTGTGATTATTTATCAAACAAATATTGAAAAGAACCATGGGAACATGGGATGGAATATTGAAAAAGGTCAAATTTGAACTTGGTTTTGAAGGATTGTTTTAGAGGCCAAGTAAAGAGGAAAAGAGTTAGCTTAAGCAGAGTAAGGAAAGAAAAGAGTGTAGTTCAAGAAAAGGTAAATAGAGATTAAGATCTTGAAACCTGGAACTAGATTGCAAGAGTTCCAGTCATTTCCAGTCATAGTGTTGCCACTTCTTAGCTCTAAGACTAGCAAGTTACTTAAATTTATTGTGCCTAACTTTCTTCAACTATAAAGATTCTGAGGAACAGAATAATCTAATCTGATCTGTTTTAAGATAGTTCTGTTAGCAGGGAGGGAGGGAGAGACCTTAGGAAGGAAGCTCTTGCAATAATCCAGGGAGAAGGTAATGAAGCCTTGAACAGGATCAAATGACTTATGGGACAGGGGTATTAATCAAGAGGGAGAAATTAAAGATGAGTTTATAGCCTCAGGAATGGGGAAGACAATGATAAAAATAAAGATCAGGAAACAGAATTTATTTTAAGGCAAGATGAGTTTGGGAGCCTTCAGGAAATCCACATGAAGATGTTACATATTAAATCTTTTTGGATGAGCATCATGTAAATGAAATAGGAGATAGAGCAAATGAAGAATTGTAAATGAGCCTCTCGAGCTGATAATAACTTTGGAACTAGAATTTAACCTTGAAATCATCCACGTAGATTTAATCCTTGAAACGCTTAACTAGTCACAATCACTAAGGGTGAGCACACAAAAAAGTGGGAGAAAGCCAGCAGAGGATAATCCTATGAAGAAAAATCCCTGCTGGTCTTTTTTTGATCTCAATTTAATGGTCAGATTCCACACAGATCTCCTACTTCCTTCCCTTAGAAATCTTGTATCCAGTTCTTTGGCAGTGTTTAAGTGATGATTTTCCACTTGCAATAATGTGAATTCGTGTGAGGTAGCATTACTTAGTGGCAAAGCAACAAAAAGCCAAGAGGACAGTCCACAGTATTGGCAGTCTGGAGCCCAGCATAGGAAATAAAAGATCTTTGACATTCTCTTTAGATACTGGTTCAAACTCAACCACATGCAAATGAAGGAAGGGAGGGAGGGAGGAAAGAAGGAAGGAAAGAAGAGAGGGTGGAAGGAGGGAGGAGGATATTTATAACCACAACTAAAGAAAACAGGAGAGCTCGAAAACAGAATCCTTAGGGAACAGAAATTATTTCTTATTAAAATGTTTCTTTAGATTCCCTCTTTCTAATTTACAAAGATGGACTCAGAGAAAGAGAAATGTAAGAGAGGGGAGGGCAAGGGTTTCACAGGCAAAACTAAGTGAAAACAGGAAATTGAAAATCATGAAAGGAATTGTGGTAAATAAAAGTGATTCTTGCTCCATTTATGTTTCCAAAATTGTCTTAATTATTCTAACATCTTGTGTCCCACAAAAGATAACTGTTGAGCTCTTTGTTCAGCTGGGCAAATGATAAAGAAAATGGCTTCTCCCGTTTGTAAATTTTCTTGGGCCTTGATTTTGCTTTGTATTGAGCAATTAATGTGTTGGGAAATTTGGACAATTCCCCCGAATCTCTTTCGGAGTGAAGTGATGGGGTGGAGTTTCTAATGGTGATAAAATGACCCTAGAAGACATTATTGACTATATTTAATATCATTTTAATATGGCAAAATAAGATCTCCTTAAAAATAAGTATTTTTCCTAAAGTCCCTTTCATTTAAAAAGAATTCATAAGCATTATTAGAAAGCATGAGCCCTGGGCTAGAGGAAGCAATTTTACATACTTTTCTGACTTCAGTAAATGTTCTCAGATAGAGATGATTGGGGTGTGGGTAAAGATGATATTGAAGCACAAAGGGTTGAGGTAGTTTTTACTCTATGTTATTGGCAGAGCTAGAAACAAAGACCAGAATGAATTAAAAGATAATAATTATATTGGATTGGTTTTATTGTCATGTGATTTGAAAAACACTTGCAATAAAAATGGTTGTCCATTGTTCCAAAACAAAACTTGCCATTTTAATCTTTTTTTCTGCCTCTACATTTGTGATTTGTGAAATAGGATACATAACAGGTTTTTTAAATGGTCAGATTAGAGACTTATTAAATGTTTTATGTTTCCAGAGCCTATCTCAGGGTCACACATATTCAGCCAAGTCATCTATACTTTTAATATGTATAAACGTACAGAATGAGATCAGAAGTCTTGGATTCAAGTAATGGCTCACCCAGTTGCTAGGTGTTGATTGGTAAAAGGAATCCTTGAAAGTTTCTGAGATTCATTTCCCATATCAGGCAAATGGAGATGACAGTCCCTATAATACCACAACTTGAGTTGTAGTTAGGCCTTATTGATATAGTTTTTGTGAAAAGTGTTCTCAAACCAACGCACATTAAAGAAATGGTATTAATTATAAATAAAGCTCATAAATTTCAAGATCAAATTGCTTAAGAATTATCAAATGTTAAACTATATTGCATTTTAATTTGAAATATTAATTGATATTCCACAAAAATCTATAACCACATTTATTTATTGACCCTCAGGTAACCAGAATATTCAATTAATCATTGGGAGATCAGAGCTCCTAAAATTGTATGATTGCTAATTCTTTTGAAAATGTTATGATTTGTACAAGAAGAAAGTATGTGCTATTAATCATTCATTCTCACAACAAAATTTGAGTCTACTAAAGTATCAGGCATTGTGCTGGACACTGAGGAAACACTGATGAGTAGAGTAGTCATGTTCCCTCTCCTCATGTTTCAGAGCTACATAAGATGCAAGTTTGCTTCCTGTGTGAAGAAAAGTCTCATCTAAATGAGCATATCATATAAGTACGCAAACCATTTTACATTCAGCATTCAACTGTAAACAACAGAAATCAGCCTACACTAACTTAAACATATTACAATTTTATTCTTCCACATAAAATTGTATCCAAAAGTAGGGCAGTCCAGAGCCAGAAATGTCACCTTTCTAAGTTCACTAATCACTTCTAAGCTCCACTAATCATTCTGCTCCATCAGTCTTTCTGCTCTGCCATCCCAAGTTCATGACTTTCAGTTTCAAAGTCATAAATTGGTTCCTGAAGTTCCAGTCATCACATCTACAGGAAGAGAAAAGGCAAAATGTGCACACAAAAAAAGCAAAACTCTAATAGTCACTTTTTGGTCATCCCTACCAAGAAAGGGAAATGGATATTGGATGGTGAGCTAGTGGTTTCTGCCACAGCCCAGGAATTAAGGGTCAGATTATTTGCTGGGACTCGAAAAGGGTCATAATCCTGTCAATAATAATTAGATGAGAGCAAAATATGTCTCTCAACAGGGTAAGTAGGGAAAAAAAGGAAAAAAAAAAACAATGATATATAGGAGGTTCAAACCCGTAAAAGTCTTGGCTTTTAATCGGGAAAAGGATTTGGATGCCAAGACAAAATTGACTTAAATGTGTTGCTAGGAACAGGACATCTAAATGAAAACCATGTAGCTGAGGGATAAGGTATGAGCTGAGGAAGAAATAAAATAAGATAGATGGTTACAAAGTTGTATTAACCCTTCCAGACTACAAAACAGAGAGCAAGTTTGCTGATTCTTTCTACTCCCACACCCTTGGACATCCCTGATAATAACATAGCAAGCACTCAGTAAATACATGTTGAATGAATTCATCATGGCACACTTTCCCACTAAGACTGGCCATTTCCTCCAAATCTCTCTTATGCGAGTCTCAAGGCAGCCATTACCAATTGATCATAGATGCAATGAGAGGTGAACCTACCGGCCATCCTCAGGCTGGAGCCAAGTTAAGCGCTGCTCGGCAACCTGTGTTTTGGAAACTTCATTGTTTACTTCAAATCCTTCCTTATTATTTAGTCAAGATTTTTTTTGGGGGGGTGGGGGTGGATATCAACATGACTAAGAGTATATAAGCAGGAATTTTCCTCTCTCGACTTAAAATATAAAAAGGGATAGTGGTACCATGTGCCTAAGGACAGAGGTAGAGGAAAGAGGATTCTGTATGATAAAATCTCAAATGCAAGTAAAACTTAGGGAACTATGAAAACAGCTACCCTCTCCACGTACAGTATCTCCTTGTATACTGTGTGCGTGTGTGTGTGTGTGTGTGTGTGTGTGTGTGTGAGAGAGAGAGAGAGAGAGAGAGAGAGAGACAGTATTGTGTGTTTTAAGAGAGAGCAAGCTTTCTTTACAATCAGAAAACCCCAGTTGCCTTTTATTCTACATAAATCATGGTCTGTTACAGATGATTCTCTGAGAACAGAAGGAAGAAGAGGAAGAAACACTCAAAACATCAGAAAGACTGTAGAAGGCATTCATTCAACTAAAACCTATTCCGTGCCTACAATGTGCAAAGTACTGGTGTGGGGTTTCAATGGTGAGTAAAACTGTCACTGCCTTTGCCTTTATGAACAGGTAGGGCAAAGCGGAAGTGATGGGTAAAGTAAAAGAAAATGATGAACGTAGTGCTGAAAAGAAGTTGAAATTAGAGGGAGAACACTTAAAAAGAAAGTGCCAGTATAAGAAGCGAGGCCCATGCAGGAGGCCTGTGAAAATCTGGACCAGTGCAAAGAAGTAAAAATAAGTGGGCTTTCCCTGAAAAGAAGGAGATAAAATATTCATAAGCATTTGATTTGAATCAAAGTTAAATAAAGCTATCCGTAGAACCCCCTCAATATTTTAATTCTGTTTGCTTTTAAGTTCTACTAACTATTTCTGTTGTTGAAAGCTTGAAATATCACATGAATGGAAATAAGTGTTGATATTTATAGTTTTGCTTCACGTAATATATATCCTTTTCTTAAGTTCAACTTTCACTGTCTTCAAAGACTGTCAGCCCATGGAAAGCACGACCAACCTTCGTCCTTAACTTGATTTTATTTAGAGCCCAACAAAATGCCATGTGCAACAACTACATACTTAATAACTTTTGTGTTTTTATTCTTATTTTAATCATTAACAACCAAAGATCACAATATTGAGTGTTAACAAGTTTCCTGAACTGAGACAAGTCAGCTCTGGCCTCATTGAAATTCATTTATTCACAAATATATTCAGCACTTACTGTTTGCTCTTTGTCAGGCCTGATGTTAGAGCTTTGAATACCACGATGCAAAATGTCTTTTCTAGGCCCTCGTTTACCTTTCCTCAGAATTTAGAAAAATTAACAAATACCGAAAGTTTATCAAAGTCACCAGTGACTTCCATTGTTGAATTTTCTTTCCACAACTTACTCAACTTCTTTTTAACATTCTAAATTGTTGACCACTTCCTCCTTCTTGAAACAATCTTTTCATTTAGTTTCTGTGGCATAAATTCAGATTTTCCTCCTTTCTCTCTAGAGGCTCCTCCTTAGTCTCCTTCATTTTGCTGTGCTGCCTCTGCTTAGTGGGTGTTTCCTGGGATTCAGTCCTAGGTTTTCTACTGTTGTCTATCTATATATGTTCCTCAAGGGATCTCATCTAGTTCCAGTGCTTTAAATATTATCTCTATGCTGATGTTATCCAGTTTCATCTCTTCAATCCTAATCTCTCCCGTATGTGGCAAACTTTATATCCAGTTGCCTTTTTGTCTTCTCCATATCTCTGCAAGCCTGTTCTTCCCCCAGTCTTCCAATCTAGAGTTGTGAATTATCTTGGGATTCCTCCCTCACTCTCGAGATGCGAAAAACAATAAGTTCCCCAGAAGTGGATGAGAATTGTGGTTGATAGTACAGATTCAAGAGTGTCCTTTGTGAGTTAGAGCAGATGTACATCACTATTGCACATCTGGTGGGAATGTGGTGGGAATGTGAAAAAGCATGGGAAAAACAAAACTGGAGTGACCTATGGACTGTCTTAACAGTAATAATGTAATATTCTTGCATCTATGCCAAAGATGTACTGTGTTGGTAATGGGGGAGTATGGAAAAAGTGTGCCAAGTGTACGCTATGGACCTAGTAATAATCTGATGATATTATCTCATAATCAGTAAAAAATGTTCCACCATGGTGTAGTGTGTTGATAGAGAGGTGTTATATGGGAATTCTGCACATGTGCATGATTGTTTTGTAAGTTTACAACTTCTGTCATAAAAATATATTTAAAAAGTAATAATAGGGTGGGTTAGGGGGAAATACAACAAATGTAAGATACTTTGGTTAGTAGTAATATTTTGAGGATGGTCTTTAATCATTAGTTAAAAATGTTTCACAACAATGCAAGGTATTGGTGGTAAGGCGAGGTATGAGAGCTCTGTATGATGTTATGTATGTTTGTTTTGTAAGTTCACAACTTTTACTATACACTTATTGTTTAGCTATGTTTATGCATGAGTGGATATATTTCAATGAATTTTTTAAAAATTATTTATAAAATAAAATAAAACAATAAGTTCTATCAGCTTGTGCTGAATGCATCTTCTGTTTGCCCATCCCTTCTCCACCTGCTCCATCCTTCTCCATCCTGCTCTGTACCCCAGGACGCTGATCCTGAATAGGCTATTTTAACAGGCTCCCTGCCCTCTGGCTTTCTATTAGGTTCAGTTACTGGGGAGCATCATAGGAGATCAGAAGGAAGGAGAATAAAGCTGGAGTATCATTCCCCTGGTTCCCAGCCTAAAGGGTGACTGCATGTTGGCTACTTCTCATAGCCTTGATGAAGTTCACATCTCCTTTCAGGCATTTTAATGCCCCCCTACCCCCCCACACCCCTGGGTTCTAGTAAAGGCTCCCCTCCTTCATCCATTCAAACCCTGGGTGGTAATGGTGTCCCTCTGTTATTATCACCATGATATTTATCATCCTTTGTGGAGAGTTGTTAAACTCTCCACAGTTTCCCAATTTGAGGGTGCCATCTGTTCCCTGCTTGATCTGACACATGGCACTACCTCCATCACTACTGCTCACCATAGCCCATACTAATATCATTTCTTGTCTGGACTACTACTAGCCTCCAACTGGTCTCTCAACTTCCACTCTTGCCCTGCCACATTCTACCAAGAGGATGCATCCCTTTTACTCTCCCTCCTGCTCACTGTGCTCTTCTTTCTGTTCCTTGAACACATGGCACTGTCCTTTGTTCTCTGTGTGCTCCTTCTAAAATAATCATTCTCAGAATTCTGCACACTACATCTTCTTAATAGTCAGGCTTGATATCAAATGTCAACTCCTCAGTAAGGCTTTCCCTGACCACCCACATGAATCTGCATCATCCTTCACCCAGGCTCTAGCCCATCACCTAGCTTATTTTCTTTAGTGCTTTTTCACTATTTGAAATAATCTTGTTAATTAATGTATTTATTTGTTTCTTGTCTTTTCCATCTAAGGGAGAAGCTTCCTAAAACTTTTTATCTTTGTGCCTAGAAAAGTACCTGGCATTCAATAAGTATATGTTAAATACATGAAAAAACTAAAATAATTAAATTGAATACTTACTATGTGCCAGATACTGTGATAGTTATTTCAAAAGTCATGTTCATTTGATTTTCCTAGGAACTCTTCAAGATAGGTATTGTTAACACAAGCATAGAGATGAAGGAACTGAACCGCTAAAATATCAATAACTTGCCCCAACTTACATAGCTAAAAAAAAAAAGTAGCCAGAATTTGAACCCAGATCTGACAAAAAAGCTCACGCTTTTTCCATTATATCATGTGTTAAACATACAAATGAATAATTAAAATATAGTGTGAAGAGTGTTATAGGAGAGGTATGTACAAATGCTATGGTAGTTCATCAACTGTTTATTGAGCATTTACTATAAGGCAGAATCATGCCTGATGATGGGAATTCTAAGACAACCACAAAAGTTATTATGTATTGAGTGTGTACTACATGCCAGGCACTAGCCTAAGCATTGAGCCTTCACAAAAAGCCATATAGAGATAAGAAAACTGTGTGTGTGTAATTTATATATATTTAATATATAAATACATGTATATTAGAATTAGAAAAGTTAAATAATTTGTCCTAAATCACACAGCAAGCAAAAAGTGGCAAAAACCCAGAGAATCAAGATGAGAGCCCATAATCTTAGTCACCACATCAATTGACATTAATTGATACTTTCAGAATAATGTGAAAATTTCCATGACAGAGAAAGGCTCTGGAGCCACAGAAGACAGAATCCCAGGCCAATTTCTGAGCTCCTAGTGAAGACAATCCCTCTGCTGAATCTTGAAAGAAGACAAATAGTGAACCTAGAAAAGAATGGCGAGGTGGAAATACAACGATGGGAGGGAGGTAATTCCAGGCAGAAGTATCAAAGTTGAGCAAGGACATGAAGGTGTAGAACAACATGGAGGAAATTGTGAAAACCTCATCCGTTAGGCTCTCGAGATGATAGAGTTTGAGGTTAACTGTAGCAGTAAAGTTGAATAATGACTGGGAGCACGGACTAGATACTACATGCAATCCAGCACCATTGAAGGGTGTGAAATATCTTGAATAAAATTCCAGAGCCATACTGAGAAATATAAATTGAAAATGGTTTTGTGAAGGAGGAAAGAGAGTAGGGAAAGAGAATAGGTAAAGAGAAAAAGGAAAGAGAGGGCAGGAAGGACTAAAAGATGTTAAAGACGCACATGCAACAGTTTGAATGTTGGTTTGAGAAGGGCAAAACTGGACACTGGGAGAGGTTTTAAGTAATTCTGGTAATATTGCAGGCGTAAGATGAATTTGGACAATACAAACAGAAATGGTTAAGAGGAAATGGATATAAGATGCATTTAAGAAGTAAAATATGGGGATTAAGGGAGGGAAAAAACTAGTGTGACTCCAGATTTCTTGTCTGGATGAATGGGTGGATGTGTTGCTATTTACTGTAATTAAGAACACAGGAGGAAGACCAGGTCACAAAAGAAATATATTTAATCCAGTTAGAGCTGTAATTTTAAAGTGTTCATAGGACATCCAAATGTATATATCCAGAAAGGAATTGGCACGAGTCTCTACCTCATAGGAAATTTCAGAGATAAAAATATAGATTTAGGTGTCACTAATATGTAGATAACAGTTAATAACAATGAGCATGAAGGAGTCACAAAGGGAGAGTATTTACCATGATGTAGCTGTGCTATGGGAGAACCTTGGGCATCACTAGCTACAGGAGAAGCTTGAGGTAAGTGAAGACCTAAGAAAACACCCAAGAAAAATAGTATCAAGGAAACCAAGTGATTAGATCATTTCCCAAAAGGACTGAAGAGTCATAGGAGTATATGAAGAAAGAGATAAGGATGGAAAAGAGTCCACTGGGTTGAGCCATAGGGCACATTTGTTGAAGCAGTGGGAGTTAAACAGAGCAGTGAGCACCAGAGACCAAGGGGAAAGGAGAGCACAGATAAAGTGATTGCAGGCTGCTCTTTGAGGGAGCTCAGCTAAGAAGAGAAGTCAAGAGAAAGGGTAGAAGCAAGAGAATGATGTAGAGTCAAGAAGTCGTGATTTTTAGAATGCAAGAAACTTAAAGCATGTTTGTAGCTTGTGGAAAAAGGGTAAAGAAGAGACAGAAAAGAGACAGTCCGAGAGTAGACTGCTGGTGAATTGTATGGTATTTGTAACTAGATACAGTTTCAAATTAGACCTGACTAGATATGTCAGCCAGGACAAATTAATAATCCTTTCTAAGACTCAGCTTCTCATATATAAAATAGGAATTATAATAGGACCTACCACATATAGATTGCTAGGAACATTAAATAAATGGAGATTTATGTATCAATAATAGGGAAAAAGAGAATGGCACAATGGCTGCCCCAGAGGAAGCACAGCATTCAAGTAAGGATGTCTATTATTCTATTATACATAAGATTAAGTAACAAAGTAAAGAAGCATATGCTTTCTGCTAATTGTAATGATGAAAAACATAGAAATAAGGTTATACAAATATAAAGCTATATGTTAGAAAAGTTAAGTAATTTGTCCTAAATAAAAGTCATAAAAAATAAAATTAGATGAATATTAATTTGCTTAATCAGCAGACCAGTACTGACATTGCAGAATCAGATACTAGTACTTACTGATGTTGCCGTGAGGATTAAATAACTGTAAACCTAGGAACAATGCCAGCACATAGTAAGTGCTATTAGCGGCTTTGTTGTAGCTAGTGTTGGTAGTAGCAGTAGCGTGAGTGTTTGAGTCGGCTCTGGTGCAATGTGGTAACACCTACTCCCACACCTCCCACTATCGCCTTCGTGCAGCTAGATCTCAAATCCACGTGAGAGCTCCAACTTCCCACATCATGACTTCTGGAAATTCCCAACTAAACACCTCACTAAAGCCTCAAATCCAAATAATCTGAAATCAAAACCACATTTTCATTCCATCATTTTCCCCATGAACACAAATATCTATGTTGTTAACAACAGGAATCATGGAAAATGCATAATGGCTGGAGGAGGAGGATAAAAAGTGAAAAAAGGAAAGAACAAGATGGAAAAAAGGAAAAAGAAGACAAAAAAGACAAGTATAAAAGTAGGGTAGAGAGGGATATCCCAAAGGCACCTGCATCTTTAAACGAAAGAGAAGGAAGCCTTGGAGGGAAATAACATTGATATATCTACCTCTTCCTTACGGTCACCATAAAATACTATTATCAAAAACCTGCAAACCTAAAAGCCCACATGTTTTACAAATTCAAAGATAACTTAGCCAATGTGTTCATCCCGCTTTAGTAATTAAAAGATATCTAAAGACGCAGTATATATCTCTGCTAAAACCAAAAGTATGTATCGCATGTTTTTAAAAAAATTCAGTTTGAAAGAAATCAATGTGGCTTCAGTTAAACCTCAAATGTTTCAATCTGCTGAAGCCATTTACTTGACTGTATGTAGACATTTTTGGCTAAGAAATATGTATATGGTCTATCAAATCCTGAAGAAAAAAATCCTTTTTCCATAATATGTGTGTAGGGGTATTTTGGGGAATAGGCTGGCTAAGTGGAAGGAAAAGTCAGGCAATCAAAATGTGAAGCAAAGCCAGTGTTGTAGAGTTGACACTTTTTGAAAAGTAGCAATTTCTCCAAGGTAGACTGAAAAATGTGGTTTCTAACATAAAATATCTGGCCTAACAGACCATGAAGAAGAGCTGAATTGTTTCTCTTGGGAGATTTATGCTTTTATTCACTTTTCTTGCACTATCAGGAGTAAGACTTGAATTTAAAAGACTAATTTTATCCTTGGTCTCAAGGAGATCACTCTTTTCACACTTTTTTTCCCTCCTCGCCAACATTGTATTTGGGAGCATAAATGTTGCCACAGCCTTATGAAAATGTCTCACTTAGGGTAAATAAAAACATGTTTATGCAACAGCTTCCTTTGGACTTTAAAAATATAAAAGGTGATTTGATAGAAAAGAGACCCTGAAAATCTTTAGTAAGGATTGAAATTCCTCCCATGAAATTACTTATCATTCTCTTAATTGGCTATATTTGCCCTAGTATGTCAAGTCATATGTTTGAATGGTTTCCTGTGACTCTTCAGAAGGACAATCTGGTAAAA
>JAQZBX010093591.1:0-12137 GCA_029593785.1 Cabassous unicinctus | reverse complement strand
TGAATTATTGTCTAATGGCTACTAAGTGGTGAATTTTAGAATTCCATCATTCTTGCTACATTTATGAGTTAGCATTCTATTACAAGGAAGACTTTCTCATCTATCTATCTATCTATTTATCTATCTATCTATCTATCTATGTGCATGTGCACTCAAGGATTCCTGTTGTAGTCAATGGCTTTTGTTCATTACTGTTATTTATTTTGATGCTTACACCATCTTAGGTTTGACCAGTTCAAGTCCCTTCAGGACTTACCTTCAAAGGGCAGCCCCTCCAGTGTCCTTTTGACATATCACCATTGCTCTTTGAGCACTTTCTTGCTTTCTGGCACAACACAGGCTTTTTTTCTTCGTTCTCTGTCCCCATCTTGTAACCAGCCATCTATCCCAGGATCTTTGGTTCCTTTTAGAGGAGGTGAACATTTAGAAACCAAGACATAGAGCCCAAGTGTGTTCATTGCTATTAGAGTATTGCTTCTTCCAGGACCTCTCAGGGGACAGTTAGGGAATATGTGCATGTATGTGTATACATAAATACATGCATGTATACACATGCACACACACTACATTTTAATCAGGGTTTCTCACTGGTACCCCCAATTGCAGCAAAACACCACAGCCTTCATTCTAGCTTTCTCCTTATTTGTAGGGTGGGATATTTTAATGCATAATTTAGAGTTGAGGAAATTGAAGCTTGGAAAGATGAGCTGTAAGTGGAAGAGCTATGATTTGAATGGAGGTGGCCTGAATCCAAAGTTTATACTCTTCCCCATTACTTGCTATTATCGTCTGCTACAGAGGTTGGTCTTCTATTAGAAATAGGTTTTATTGGATCTGCAGCCTACTGAAGAACCAGATAATATTTTCAAGACAGCTACTGGTGAAAAGTAAAAGAAGCAATAGAAAGGATAGCGAAGCCATGGACTTTTGCTTCACAGACGTGAGGGCTGTGCCATGACAATGTTCTGTTTCTAGGTTCTGAGAGAGACAGAAACCCGTCCCATCTGGTGGGAAAGACCCAAAAGGGAACCACTCTGTGTGTAGGATTGACACTGAGACTTTTAAACCCAGGGCCCAAAGAAAGAAAACGAGGTAGACTAGGTCTCTTTTACAATCCTAAGACTTCCCTACCGATGTGTCATTGAGGAAGGCCACGTGTGGTAGTGGAAAGAAATAAACCTAGGTTTCTGATACATTCGGGTTGGAATCTGGGCTTTTCTACTTATAAACTATGTGATCTTGGGTAAGTTTCCTAACTTCTCTGAACCTGGGTTTACTCATCTATAAAGTGAAATTAAATGTATCTTTTTATAAGCTTGGTGTGTAGATCAATTGAGATGGAAGGTAGAAAATAGATTGTGGGCTCTCAGTGATTGCTAGTTCTTTTTTTCTTCTTCCACTCTATTAGGAAAAGAGGAAAATGGAGTGGAAAGACCTCATTTGAATGGTCCTATAAGACAAAAGGAGTGTGAGGGGAAAGAAAGAAGAAAAAGAGTAGAAGAGACTGGCAAGCTGGAGCTCCCTCAACAAGGCTTGCAGGACCTGTGTCCCATCTGTCAGCTTCCTCCCTTCTCCATCACGCCCTTGGCCTCCACTTCCCAAGCTCTGAGGGAGTGATGGAGAATGTGGCTGCTCTGGCAGACACAGCTTTTCGGTGGGAGAATTATCAGAGAAGCATCAGGTATGGATGCTAAAGGCACATTCTTCCCAGGCATTTCTTCCGGAACTTACTGCTTTGCCAAGCTCCCCAAGGAATTCCTGCAGCTGTTTACTAATGTATCTCTTCTTCTACAACAGAATCCTTATGATGTTAAAACCTTTGTTATTCTCTTTTGGGATATATAACCTGCCGTACACCTGCCTTCATGTCCTGTGTAAAGCTCAGTATATTCATGCTATAATGTACACTTAACCCAAAACAAAATTGAAAGAGGTTCTGTTTCCTAAAATCCCTGGGATCTCTCTGTCCCTATCATCGGTGGGAAGTTGGTTCCCAGTAAATCCGGAAGCTACCAGTGTGTGTGCCGAGCTCCTACCCCTGAGTTTCTCTGGTTAATCACTGGGGCTCATGAGTCTTAGGAGGCTGGGAGTTAGTCCTCTGGGATCACACCAGTTGCCCCAAGTTATACAAAAGAGCACAGAGACTTCCCATTTCTAGAGGCCATTTGGCCTTATACCGACCCCATTCCTAGAGAATCCTCGAAGATGTCAGCTGCAGGGAGGGTCTGGGTCACATTCCCCTTAGTCTTCCCTTAACTGGGAGCCCAGGATCAGCCCTGGGAGGCAGCCCCTCTTGTCTGATGAGGGGATCCGAGTCCGAATGTCCCGGGTGGAGCTGGGGTGGCCTACCCCCCATCAGTTGAGGTGGTGCTGGGGGTAGTACAGTCTCTTTCTGTGCTCGAGAGCTGATGGGCGAGCTCCAGGAAGTTAGAGATTTAGAGAAAAAGGGACTTCATCGATTGCCCACTCCTCTAAAACTGGGGGAAACTGCAGCTCAGGGGCGCGGAGAAGCCGAGCATGACAGCTCTTACTTCTGGCAACACTCGGCCTAAATTCCGGCTCTCTGGTGCCGGGTGAGGAGCCCTCCATCGTTCACCACGTTCCTCTCACTGGGTGTTAGGAACGGCATAGAGTTAGGGGTTCAGCCTCTCTGAGGTCCCACAGGCTCTGAGAGATGACATCAGTCCCAAACCCAGGTTCAGACCCAAGCAGGAAGGATCCAGCTGGGTACACGAGGGTACTAAAGAAATAACTCTCCATGCTTGGAGAAGTTCATAAAGAGAATTGAGATCTGGTTGTCCCAAGTGATCAAGAGACACAGCTGCTGGGAAGGGACTGTGTGAATCGATTTTTTACCTTTAGTAAGATTCAGTGATACTCAGTACTAGGACATTGAGTGAGGAAGGCTTGGCTTGGAGCTGGTCCTGGCCCAGGGCCTCATGCTTTCAAGACTGGATGCCCCCTGGCCCCAGGGACAGAGCCCAGAAGCCCCCAGGGCTGCTTTTTTCCTTTGCTCTTGCCAAATTGTCTACATAAAACGACTCTTTCCTTTGGGCATTTTGGCCTCTTTTCCCTCCTCAAATTTCCTAGTGTAACTGTAACAAACTGGCTGTCCTTATCTCCGAGGAATCCTGGGAATGACTGGGGGGCAGTGGAGAAGAAGGTTCTGAACTGCTGGTGGAGAACGTTCAGCCTGGCTTGGACCTGGGAGCAGATCCTGAGCCCAGCCTTCTCTTAGTCAAACTCACATTTGCATTAAGTGAGGCACAGACCTGTGGGGGGAAACTTGCCTGAACCAGAATCACTGCGGGTGTGGAGGAGAAACCCAGCGGGAGCATGGAGAGAGAGGGCTCCAGGAAGCAGGGCAGGGGAAGGCTCTGAACTCTGCTCCACGCTGGGCCCTGAGCTGGGCTCCAGGGATGTAGGGAACGAGCGAGAACTCTTGGCTCACGGCCATGTGGGGGAGAGAGGGTCATTGGGCTAGAAGTTTAATATGATGAGGGAAGAACTACGGCAGATTTGTGTGCAGGATGCTATAGTAGCTTGGAGGAGCAAACTGAGCATTGGGGTAATCAGGCGGGGCCTCCTGGAGGAGGTGATGCCCAGAGTAGAATCTTTAGTGTTAAGCAGGAGTTTTCCAGGAAGTCCAGAAAAGGGGCTCCAGGGATATTCAGTAGATCTACATGGTCACGGGCATGGGGACTTAAAACGTATGGCATGTGCAGGTGTGTGCAGATATTCATGTCACACTAGAATGTGGTGTGTGATTGCGGGTGAGGCTGGAAAGGGAGGGGAAGCCAAGGAGCAGTGGCCAAGAGGGAAAGTTTAACAAATGTAGACGAAATACTTACAGAGACACCACTGAAGAGCTTTATGCAAGGAAGTGCTAAGGCCTGATTACTGTTTTGGATAATCAATTGAGCAATTCTGGGGAGGATGGATTTAAGGGGCTAGACCAGGAGTTCTTAACCAAGGGTCCACGGACCCCCAAGGGGTCCATGGAAAGATTTCAGGGGGTCCATGAGCTTGAAATGAAAAAAAAATCAACTTATTATCTTTATTTTCTCTGACCCCTAACTGAAATCTAGCACTTCTTTCACTTATGAATGTACGCAATAAATTACATATCACTTTATAGTTGCTGCGTATCTCGAAAAATCGCTTATGCGCATCCATACTTCAAAATCACAGTAGTTGTTAGACCCGACGCTTGATGAGTGTCATAAGCTATCTGCCGCTACATTCTGAGAAGGGGTCTGTGGAGCAAAAAAGGTTAAGAACCTAGGGCTAGACAGAGTTGAGGTTAGTTAGAAGGCTTTATCAGTAGTTCAGGTCATAATTATGTTTGTGAGATTCATCCACAGAGTCTGTGTAAATAACAGAAAATCCAAAATAAAAAATGGATTTGAAAAGATGGGGTTACATTTCTCTCTCTGGTAAAAAGAATCAAGGGGTAGGCAGTCAGGAGCTAATCAAGGATGCAGGGCCCTTCTTTCTGCTCTATAATGTTCAGGGTTGACATCCATCATTAAGTTTACCTCATGTTTCGAAATGGCTGCTGGAGCGCCAGCTTGTAGAGTCACATTCTAAGCTGGCACAAGGGGAAATGAGGGAGGCAAAAGTCATACTTGCCCTCTTCCTTCTAAGGACTCTTCCCAGAAGTCACACTTCAGATTACATCTCACTGAGCCACAATTTAGTTACAGGCCATCATACCTAAATGCAAGAGAAGCTAGGAAATATAGTCCCAAGTTGTGTGATAATGTGTCCTGCTCAAATTGGAATTTTGTTGTTAGGGAGGGAGGGGGAATGGATTTTGAGAAGCAATTAGCAGAGCTAGCTTGTAGCTCTAATTTTATTTTCACTTTTATTTGCTTTCCATTGCATGACTGTGTTGTGATTTTTTTGCTCTTCTATTGGTAGACTTTTGGGTGGTTCTCTGTGATTTGCTGTATCTAATGGTGCTTCTCATGACTATTCTGTGAGGTCTCTTGAGACCAGGTGGATAGCGTTTATAACAGGATATGTGCATTTTCAAAATTATTAGTTAATGCCAAATAGTTTTCCAACCAAATAGGTTGTGTCCATTTTTACACAATTAAAACCATCATCAATTTTAATTGTTTTATGTTCAACATCCTCATCAGCATTTGATATTGCAGACTTTTAAATTTTCGGGGCCAGCAACATATCCATGGATGCGTTTCCTTCTCTCAAGCTCCCAGGTCCCTTGGGCCTTCTTTTATTTGAACTGTGTTTCTACTTGCAGAAAAGAACTTTAATCAGTGACTTTAATTAGTAACTTATCACATGGAAATCAGGGATATCCTTACCTTTTAGGGAGGGAGTAAAAACTTAACATTTGTGCTTATTAAAAGAGTTTTCCTTCATTATAGCAAGTGTATGTGTGACTTTTGGGAACTAAGAGCAGTTTGGTATAAGTGAGATCATGCCCTTTTGACAGGCTGCCTTCTCCTTTTTTGTTTTAAGCATTTTTAAAAAATTGCAATATAATTCACATACTGTAGCAATCACCCTTTTAAAAGTGTACAATTCAGTAGTTTTTAGTATATTCACAAAATTGTGCAGCCATCCCCACCATTGGATTTTTAGTCTTTTTACCCTTCTTGGGAAGCCCTCAAGAAGTTGAGGCTTGTTGAAGAGATAATCATCACACACAGCAGTTAGATTCCAGATCAGGACAGTCTGAGAACTTCTCAAATGTCAGAACTGGAAGGACTTTGGGATCTGCTCATCCTTTTCATTTTACACATGACGTGCAGAGAGGGCATGTGGCTTGTCCAGGTTTCCACAGAGAGGTAGGTAACCTGCACAGTACGGCCTGCAGACCACAAGGGCTACTGTAATCTCTCCCTCCCCTTCTCCATGCCCACACCACTCCTTAAAATGGGGAAACCACCTCTGAGAAAAACATTAAGATGTGCTTCAAGGGGCAGTGCAGCTTTTATAGAGGTGACGGGGTTAAGTTAGTAGGATAAGTGGATAGTGGATAAAAGCAGATGCCTTTTAAGGCCAGTTTAAATGACTTGGGGTCTGCCAGGGCATGACGCAGGAAGAGACTTTGACATTTCGTAAGATCAGCGTATCTGAGAAGGACTATGCCCTTCCCCCACTGGGGAAGTGACCGCCTGGCACCAGGCAGCTCAGAGCTGCCCGTCAGGACTGGGGGAGCGGCTGTGCCCAGGCCTGGCAGCCTCACAGCTGGGTCTGTGCTCCCAGGAGGCAGGTGCATATGTCAGTCTCAGAGCCCCAAGCCTTTAGCCCATGGACTCATACAATCAACATCTTTGCTCTTATTTCCAGGTGCCCCAGACAACTTTCTGGCAAAATCTGGCTCTGTGTGTAGGTGCCTGGGCTGCGTCTCCTCCTTCCTTCCAGGCCGTCTCTCTTCCCTCTCTCTGCTCTGTGCTCAGGGATGAGTGACACAGCAGACTCCCTGGTCCTCTGACGTCCCACTGGGTCTGGCCAGTGGGGAGTAACTTTCAGGAGATTAGAGGGAAGGGGAGGGTGAAGCTGGGGTCCTTATTTTCTTTGCTTCCTCTCCGCAGGGTCATGGTGCTCGGGCAGCACTGACTGACCGTCACAGCTCTTTTAGACGGTTCTCTCCACACCACTGTCTGCTCCAGGTTCTGGAAGCCCATTTCTACCCTCACCCATTCAAGTCTAGAATCGGTAACAAGCCCTGCAGGGACCCTGACTAAGGCATTGTCTTGCAGACAGGGATTCCTCCCACCCATTAACATGGGCATTTTGTCCTGCGTTGTCTTGCGTTTTTCGTTGTGAGCTAGTAAGTTAGCATTGGGGAAGTATACACTCATCAGATGTGGGCAAGCATTTTGGCCTTCTTGGTTGATTCCCTCTCCTTGGCTATTATCTAATCTACCCTTCAGTCTCAGGTGAGTTTGATGAGTGTGAATCAGTGCTCCTTTGGTACCGTGACACCGTTGATTTTCTGAGCCTGCCAGACCAAGGGCCAGGCTGTGGTCCTTGGGAATCGCACTGAGGAAGAGCCTTTCCCTGCGGCTCTGCCTAAGCAGGCAGTCCAGTGCTTGAGGAAGCATCTGTTGGTTATTCCTTAGGCTGAAGCATGACTCAAGCAGGTAGCATCCAGTGTAGAATTATTGAAAAGCGGTATTGTGCAAGGAGAGCCTGTGCAGAGACGGTGGGGGGCAATGCCAGCATCTGGAGAAGAGTGGTCTGATGCTGGGGTACCCATTACACTTGTGTATTTACCATAGTCCAGGGACATCTTTTGGTTTCCTGCTCCCCACAAACATATGTGTCTCCCAGGGTCGTAGTCACATAAACAGGCTCATAAGGTTCATCTGCTAAACAGGCATCACAACATACTAATTCATGACGAGAAGTAGCCATCATGAGGATTGGATGTGCTGTGTCAGCTGAGTTGCCGCAAGGGGACTTGTGATGGACACAGCTGGAGATACTCTGTTCTTACAATTACACTGATTAGAGTTTGACCTGAGAAGAATAATCGTCCTTGGTTTGTGTCCCAATACCTCATGCCCTCACGTAACTGAAATGCTCTTGATTTTGAGGTTTATGTGGTAGATGTGGTACATTTCCGTACCTTATATCTCATCATCCTTAAACACAGAGGGCTCCTTACTTCATGCAACCACTTTCTGGTCAAATGCTGCTGTGGAAGCAGATATTCTCCTCCCAGGCTGGGCTGGGCATGATTTGTTGGGGGAGTCAGAGACACGAGGGCGCACAGGGTTTTTTGCTTAACTGCAGACAAGTTTCCAGGCAGCTCAATAGAGGACAGAGTAAACATGGGCATGGAGGAAATGGAGCTCCTTATTTCTATCCTTTAACGGCTTGGGAAGTTTTTATTAACCCCCAGGGGTAAACTCCACTCGGATGGAATAACCTTTTCCATTGTGAGCAGAAGGAAGGAGGGAACCACGGAGGCAGACTCAAGCTCACGTGCAGACTTGATGTTAGGAAACTGAGAGATTTCCCGTTCGTTGGGATCAGAAGGCCCTGGTCCCAGTGGAGAGGGAGGGTGGAGACGGTGAGGTCCCAGTTCTGAGGATATATGGGACTTTGGAGTAGTTAGGGATGAGTTTGGGAGGGAGTGCAGACTAGGAGAGCAGGAGGATTGTCAGGCAGCTTTGGGCGCTTCCCTGACTCCACAGTGGTGCGGATCCAATGTGGTTTTCCTCTGGGAGTGCCGAGCAGTGCAATGGTGGCGCCCCCGCCAGCACATTCGGGTAGTCAGCATCAGATTTCAAGCTGAGGACAGGGAGAATCACCCGTAAGGAGTCTGAAAAGTGAATAAAGGAGAGGGCTGAGGATGGGACCTGGGAACCTTGCAGGATAACAGTGGGAGAAGAAGAGGAGCCTGCAGAAGACTAAGAAGGAACATAGTAACTCTGTTTTACATTTAGGAAAACAGCCTATAAAATGGTAGTGATTAAAGTTAGGAGTTAATTTATACACTTAAGGTTTTTCTTATGTAGTGCAGATACTGATGGTCTCCCAAGGGATCCTCAAATTTTGGGAATTGGCAGGCTCTTACTTTAGGACCAAAGCACGTACGTTTCCTCTGCTATACCCATTTCTTCTGCCTCCTGTGCCAATATTTGAACACACAACGCATGTGAAGCCTCCTGCTCCAGAGATTGCCGGTGCATGTGTGTAAAGACAGCGTCATATCACGACGTAGATACCGCGGGAGAGCACTTTAAGATCCCCAGGGCAGGCTGGATATAAAGGATGACAGCTCTGGGAGTCTGGAGACGTGAATTCTAGATCCGTCTCTCCCGTGTCCAACTGTGTGACCTTGCAGGTCCCTTAACCTCTCTTAGTTTCAACCTCCTGGGATCTGAAATAAAAGAATTGGCAGGATGATCATAAAGGTGCTCTTCCGCGCCAACGTTCTTTGAATTCTCTGATTTTCCCGAGTAAGTTTGGCTGATCAGTCTGCTGCTTATATCTGGAGAGCTGAGCAAGAATTATGTACCGGAAATACCGGCAGTATGGAAGGAGAATAAAGATAGTCTTGGTTCAAGCACTGGCAATCACATGCCCCCCGCCATGGCTAAAGGAGAACGTAAGAGGGAAACCAAGCTGGTGTGTGATCTGGTGCAGTGGATACTGAGTGAACAGTGCTAGTTTAAACACATGCAGTCAGGTCTTTCGTAGATTCTTCCAGACCCAATTTGAGTCACTGATGAGTGATTTAATTTGGTAGCCTGAGATATTAGGAGATAAAATTGTTCTCGCCTGACAGAGGGTAGTGTTTAACCATTTCTGGGGTGAACACAAAACGTCCTTGCCACTGGCCGCCCTTCTGTAGGCCTCTTCTTTTTCTTTGCAGGGAGAAGGAGCTAGATTTCCTTCCGCCCTCTTTCTTCTTTCCGGGATTAGGATTAGAAGAAATGGGAAGGAGACGAGAGTGTGAGAGCAGTGGTGATGAGGACTCATCTATGTCTTTTTTCTCTTTTTCTTTTACCTTTGTTTTTGAATTGCTCAGTTTTTGGGGGGTGGTGGAGGAAGAGGAGAGACTTCCAGCATTTCAGTGCTTTAACTGAGAGCTTAGAAGCTGCGAACGTAGTATGTGTGGAAATGAACCCTGGGTTGGTGTCAGGAGACCTGGACTCTTGGTCAGCTAGTGTATCTGCTTTCTGTGTGTCCCACGGCAGCCTCTTGACTTCCCTTCATCTCAGATTCTTAATTTGTAAAAGGAGGAGGTTGCAGGCTATTGTTTCCTCTCAGGTGCCTTTCAGCGCTAATAAAATGAGCACACATGTCCATTAGATTTGTCAGCTTTCTCTCCAAGCTCACGTTCCAGGACTTCACCCTTTCCCACACCTGATTTAAATGCTTACTCTGGAGTGTTCTGTCGCAGATGGGTCTCTCCATTACTAGAGTTCTGTATCATTTATACAAGATCCCACTGCACTGGGTGATGACAGCCTTGACTAGAACACACAGGGACTGGGTATAGGGCAGAGAGGGACTGCATTAGCCCTAGCAAGTGTTGAGAACCTACTGCGTGCCAGGCATTTTTCTGGGTTATTTTGCATTTTGTGTTTTTCTTATTATAATCCTTCCAAAAATCTTTATGTGCAAGTTCTGATTTCACCATTTTTGTTGATGAGGAAAGTGAGTTTACAGGCTTTATTGAACTTGCCTTATATTTTCCAGCTGGTAAGTGGTAGAGGTTGAATTTGGACATAGGCCTGTGTGATCCAAAGCCGACATCACTCTAACTCTGTGTCCTAGAAGACTGCTTGCTTTTCCACAGGAGGGAGCCAGCACAGGCCTCCGTTTCCTCTAAAATGTAAGTAAGCTGGTATGCAGTAAGAAATTCTGATGTTTTGAATTTCTCAAGCATTTAACGAAGTCTGCTCCTCCCAGATTTTATTTGCATTTTCTAATTGATAGCTTTAAGAGATTTTGAGGTATACATGCATAAAAGGGGGTTTGTGTGCTTCTCTGTCACTCCTGCCCCCCAGAGCAGAACGATGAAGGAAGACGAGACTCCCCTTCATTTTTAGGTCCGATTTATGAAAGGAGGGACAATTTCCAAACCTTCACAGGGTGCTCCTTCTAGGTGCTTTCTCCCTTCTCTGGTCTGGTTATGGATTGAATTGTTATCCTCCACCCTCCCCCCAAAAATAAAGGTATGTTCCAGTTCTAACCCCTGGTCTTCTGACCGCGCTCCTATTTGGAAATGGGATCTTTGAAAATGTTCTTACTTAAGGTGAGGACACACTGGATTAGGTACTCCAATATGTCTGGCATCCATATAAGGAAAGGAAATTTGGACACAGAGAAAATGGCCGTGTGACAGAGGGAGAGACGGAGTTACACCACAAGCCACAGACCGCCACGGCGTGCTGGCGAGCTGCAGCCAGACCTGCGGAGCTCAGAGGAGGCATGCCCTGCTCGCCCGTGGGCTGGTGCCAGCCTCCTGAACTGTGAGACAACAGTTTCTGCGGTTTCAAGCCACCCCGACGTATCACGCATAGGGGATCAACCGTAAGAGCGATTCCTGAACTTTCATCCTAATATAAATGAAAGAAAGAAGATATTTAAAGTGCCAAAAAAAACACAACAAAAAAAACCCAAAAAACCCTTTCAATCTAGAATTCTGTATGCAGAAAAATTATCCTTCAGAAATGAAAGCAGAATGAGGATATTTTAAAATAAATGAAATCTGAGAAGAAATTCTAAAGGAATACAAGAAATTCTAAAGGAAGTTCTTACAGCTTAAAGTAAACTAGGATCCATAGGAAGGAATAAAGAACTATGAAAATGGTAAAAATGTAGGCAAATCCAAACATATTTTCTTAATGTTATAAAAACAATTAACTGTTGAAATAAAAAAGAATAACAATGTATTATGGGGTTTATAACATATGCAGAAATAAAAAGTAGGATAAGTGTAGCAAAAATGATGGGAGGGGATATAAAATAATGTTATAAAGATTTCACATTTTACATGGAGTGGTATGATATTAATTCAAGGGAGACTCTGATAGCTTGAGGACACATGTGGTAACCACTAAAATAAAGAAACCACTAAAAATAACAGATAGAAGCAGATCTAAAAAGTCTATAGAAGAGATAAATGCAATAATAAAAAATATTTGATTAAAAAAGCTCAAGAGAGAAAAAAATGGAGCAAAGAGTGAACAGGACAAATAGAAAACAAATAGAAACATTTTAGGCTTAAAATCCAACCAATAATGCAAATATTCTTGCTGTCTTGATTTTGTAATAATCAGGGTAGGCTAAACATTCGTTATATTAGAAACCATGCATGTGTCCCCAGACCTAGTTTTTCTCCCTAAGTCTAGTTTTCAGAATGCTGGTGATAAACTAAGCCTGATTTATTATATGGCCATCCTGTATGGGAAAAGACTGTAACTCTGGGTATCTTTGGTCAACCTTAAGAGATATAGCAGGGGGACAGATGTGGCTGGGGTGGTTGGGTGTCCGTCTCCCATATGGAGGGACCTGGGTTCAATCCCCGGGACCTCCCGGTAAAAATAAAAAAAAGAAAAATATAGGAGGCATGTGGGCCACCAGGCCCCATGCACGGGTGAGCCTCCAGGCCATGCAAGCCAGGCAGCAAGATAATG